>JAOVYU010098618.1:1602-14207 GCA_025674565.1 Synodontis membranacea
CCTAAATGATAAAAAGACACATTGCCATACAAACACTAGATTTATAGATTTTTTTTTTTTTTAAAGCGGATGCATCTATAAGATGCCGTAAGCACAGATTTCAGTGTGTTTGCAGCTATTTATTAACTTTGGCATATTATACAGTGTATCATAGTTATATTCAGACCTAAAGGGAAACTCCACCATGAACGACTTCCATATTTTACTCCATAATGAACATGCTTTATTATTATTAAGTTTAAAGTTCCTTCATCGACTTGTTTGTATATTCTATATACAGCTGCGTACGTTCCCCACAATGCCACATGACTGCCTGCTGATAGTGGTTCCCGGGGGGGGGGGGGGGGTTTAACCCTCGCTTCACGTCTGCGTAAATAGAACGATGCAGCGGTGCTACGTCTACAGTATGTGACCACTCTCAAGCAGATCAGCTGCCAACTGGAGTCAACACATCGTGCTAGTCGTCTCGTAGATCCGAGCTTTCTAGTTGAGCTCGGTGTCGTTCAGCTGCACTGCATTCTGGGACTTTGAGTCCAGTATTGGCACCAACGTCTCGACTACGTCTGTGCTGGATATCTTATTGATGTGTTGCTGAACATCGACGGAAATAAGAAAATAAGAACCTGGGTGTGTGTGCATGGCACATTTAAATCGGAAAATCCAAAATCGTAAGCGATACATTAGTGTGGTTATAAACGAAAATTGTTTTCCAATCTTGTCTTCAAAATAAAGAAAGAAAATGGGATAACAGGCCATTTTTTTTTTTTTTTTTTTTTAGTTTTCCGATCTTACCAAAAACAAAAAATACGTCGTTTACCAATTTTTTTATTTTTTTATTTTTTTTTACTTGTTTTTTTGGATTGGCCAGTTTAAAACCAGAAGCCATTGGCCCTCACGTACACCAGACCAACCTGGTTATTGTCCGTTATGCTTGAGAATGGGTGGAGTTTTCCTTTATGGTTCAAAGTTAATAACATTAACACGTTGTGTATATTTCAGTCTTGAGAAATGCTGGAAATATTCTTTACAAATCTTCAATATTTTTCTATTGACTTCAGAGACAAATACCTCTAATTAATGAATATTTTAATATCAGGAAACCACTGTGGACTTCGTACCTGTGAAATGTGACCAAAAATCTCACCAGCTATCTATCCATCTCTTCCTCTTGCTCTTATCCGTTCCGGTTCTGTCCTTTCCCCTTCTTCATTCATGCATAAACTCAACATCTGACTACTTCACTGTTTACAAACCTGATCCAGGATCTTAAAAGCGCTCACCATTAACCCAACTTTACCGTCTTCACTTTTCTTTGAATGCATACGGAACACACACTTCCTGCATGAATTGTTTTCGGTGTTGTGTTGTAAATTTGTCATGCTTTGTCTAAAATGTTTTAAGGCTTTTCTGCCAGATATCACTCAGTTGTACATGCCACTACAATCACTACAATTTTTTGCTTTTATGAGTCGTCTTAAATATAAACCAGAAGCTATCAACTGTTTGCATTGTATTTTATTTCCTGTTCTTTTCCTTTTCTTTGAATTATATATACACAACATGTAAATATTGCACTGTGCAAGACAAACGGAATGCAGCTGATAAGATTAACAACAAGCCAAAGTGTTTCTGTTTTTCAAACTGTACTCAAGAGTAGTCAAGGGTATTTACAGGATTAATAAAGTGTTCCTAACTCAACGCCATGTTTTGTGTTCATTTCACTTTCACTTCCCAAATTCCTCCGAGTGAATCCGTGTATTTTATGAACATTATTCATAAAATTTTATTCTCATGTGCTATAACGTTGGGCATTTTTCATCAATGGTGTGTGCATTTCTTCGTGATATGTGGCAGTAAAGTCTGGTAATGTTCTAACACGCACTGCATATTGTAGTATTTGATTTGTATGCGAGTCTTTGAGCCGTTTGTGCATTTACATAATCACTAGTTCAGCTTTTACGCAAGGGAGAATGCAAATGCACAAGCTCATACTTTTAGATTCTGCTATAACGGTACTCTAAACCAGAGGTCCCCAACCTCCCAGTCTGTGGATCATTTGGTACGGGGCCGCAAAGAAAGAATTTTGTGGTTAAAATTTTGGTTATTTTTCTTTCATTAGTCTTCTTATTTTGAAAAGCTACTGTTTCCGCCCTTGCCTCACTACTGCACTTGACTCTGGCATGCCATTTCACGCATCAGCCACACAAACTAACCCTTGAAAACACAAAATTCACTGGAGAGCTTTTTCGGGAAGGAACGAGCAAACGATGGGACAGCAGAAGGGCCAGAATGGGACTGCCAGCAAAAAAGAAAGCTGCATTTAAATGAAAGTACCAAGATTCCTACCCAAGTTACGCGTTCATCACAACAGGTGATACACAAGCTCCACACCCGCTACGCGAACCCCCGCGCCTGTACCGGGTCCGTGGAAACATTTTCATGCATGAAAGGTTGGGGACCGCTGCTCTTATCTGCTCCTTGGATCTGTTTTGAGCTTTTTGCTATTGGAGTCTGTCAAAGGCCTTTCACATCGTCTTTAGAGCAAATTTTGAGTATGATAACTTTTATATTAACTGCTTGTTCTTTTGTCTTTTATAAAGTAAATATCACAATAAATAAAAAAATTATTTGATTCAGACCTGATGTTTCTACAGCTGCTTTGGAGTCAGTAAATGATTTCACTACATCTTTCTTCTATATAGTACACTATATGGAATATTCCCATTGGATAACGGTTCCTCTACCTAACAAAATATAACTAATTAAGCGTCAAAATTAACACTCAAATGTTGATTTTGCTTTGATTTACGTCATTAGTCAAATATGCTTAGTAGTTTTAGTTTTTTAGTAATCTGGGTATTGTTAGTTGACTGACAGGTGACAAACTAGTGTCTCAGCTGTGAAGTGGGGGGCATTTATTTATTTTGCTCTCCAAGTTTGGCTCCAGTTGTCCCCTTGGTGGTTCAAAGTTCAAAGTTCTTCTCACTGATCACCTTTATTCTATGATCCAGGATGATCATGCCACCAAGATAAGGAACGCCAATGGAATGGTTTAATCAGGCTGAAAATCTTGTAAATTGTGTTTTATGTCCTTCTGGTAACTGGTATTATATTCATTTAGTTTGAAAATTAATAATGAAACAAAGGTGCAAATGAATCTGTTGGATATACGAGTTTATGCTGGTTGGCAGACAGTATAAACTCAGATTGTCATTTTGTTTTGCAGTAACCGAATATCACACAGAATTGGCTGCTGATTCTGTTGTGGAGAAGCCAGAGGTGGATCCTGTCAAGGAGATTACAGTTGATGTTGAGCTAGAAAAGCCATCGGAAGCCCCAGTTGCTGACGAAGCACCAGTTGAACTTCTAATAGATGAGACACCAGTAATTGAGGAGGTACCAGTTACTCCAGCAGTAGAGGAATCTGGTGTTTCCCCAGTAGTCGAGGCTGAGTCAGTTTCTTCCACAGTTGAGGAAGCTGCTTTTACACCAGTGTTTGAGGAGGCGCCAGTTGCCCCAACAGTTGAGGAATCTGATGTCCCAGTAGTCAAGGAGCTACCAGATGCACCAGAAATATCAGAAGCCACTGTTGTCTCAGAAATTGAGGAAGCTGCTGCTGTTCCAGTAGTTGAGGAGATGCCAGTTACCCCATTGGAAACGGAAGCTGCAGTTGCTCAATTATTTGAGGAAGTAGCTGTTGCCCCAGGGGTTGAGGAGGTACCAGTTGTTTCAGCAATAGAGGAAGATGCTGTTGCTCCAGAGGTCGAGGAGTTACAAATTATACCAGCAGGAGAGGAAGCTGCTGCTGTTCCACTAGTTGAGGAGATGCCAGTTACCCCAGTGGTAGAGGAAGCGGTTCTTTCCCTAGATGTTGAGGAGGTACTGGTTGTTTCAGGATTACAGGAAGATATTGTCGCTCCAGAAGTTGAGGAAGCTGCTAATACTCCAGTAATTGAGGAAGCACCAGTTGCCCAAGCAGTAGAGGAACCCCCTGTTGCCCCAGTTGATGAGGAGGTACCAGTTCCTCCAACAGTAGAGGAAGCTGCTGATACTCCAGTAATTGAGGGAGCACCAGTTGCCCAAGCAGTAGAGGAAACCCCTGTTGCCCCAGTTGTTGACCAGGCACCAGTTGCAGAGGAAGCACCATCAGTTGCCCCATCAGTGACTGAAGGGGTACTAGTCCCCTCAGTAACAGAGGTTGTGGTAATAGCCTCAGAAACCTCAGTTCTTCCAGAATCTACTGAAGTCCCAGCGGTCACAGAAGGTTCAGAGGTGGTTGCAGATAGTCCTGTTGAAGACGCAACAAGTCCAGTTATGGCAGCAAATGAGAACGAGCTCTCAGTTGAAGGTCAGATGGTGGCAGAGGTGACTACTTCAGCTGAAACCACAGCACCTCCTGCTGCTCTGGAGGAACCAGAGCATAAGCATGAATATGTGGTAGTCATGTTGGAGGGAGCCCCCAAATCAGACAAGAAGCTTAAGGTTCTGGGTCTTTCCCCCATGAGTGGTAGGATTAACCCAGCTCCAGAGGACCGGGAGCCAGCAGAACAGGTAACAGGTAATCAGCTTTAACATCACAATTATACAATGTTAGCATTTATAATTTTAACGTTCACTTTATAACCAAGGCAGTGATGAAGTTTTGTTATAAATGTACGTGCAACATTAGCATGGAAATATCATTCCAACAATTCCAAAAAAGATGAAACTTTTATGAATTCAATTATTTAGAATTCATTAAAAAAAAAAAAAAAAACACTACTCACACTCACATATGGGGGTGTTTATTTAGAAGAAATAAAAAAATGTTAATATATATTCTGGTTTTAAGACATTTGAACCAGTGTGTGAAATAATGGACGTACACTATATAGACAAAAGTTTGTGGACCCTCGCTTCGATATAAGATTTTTCTTCAAACTGTCGCCACAAGTTGGAAGCACACAATGGTGTTGGATGACTTTGTATGCGGTAGCATTATAATTTCCCTTCACTGGATCTAACAGGCCCAAACCATGTTCCAACATGATAATGCCCCTTTGCACAAAGCGAGCTCCATGAAGACATGTTCTACCAAGCTTGGAGTTGAAGAACTCAAGTGTCTTGCACAGATCCCTGACCCCAACACGTTTGGGATAAACTTTAACGCTGACTTGCGCGCCAGGCCTCCTCACCCATCATCACTACCTGAACTCACTAGTGCTCTTGTGGCTGAATGAGCACAAATATCCACAGCCGGAATGCTCCAACATCTAGTGGAAAGCCTTCCCAGAAGAAATCAGGAACGGGATGTTCCACAAGCACGTATTGATAAAACGGTCAGGTGTCCACAAACTTTTGTCCATGTAGTGTTCCTCCTTCAAGTGGTGAGAAAATCCACATGATATATACACAAGTAACATTAGTAACAGAATCTCAGGAGATATATATTTTTTTAACAATACATGATTCAGTATAAAGTGGTTTGAAAAGTATCCGTTTAAATGACTAAAAATAAAATATTTAGAGAAATCATTTTGACATTGTTTTCATGTATATAATATCAAGATGTTGTATAAAACTGTACTGTTTGGAATTTTAATTTTTCATTTTAATTTTAATTAATAAATTAATTTCTCCCCTAACAGGGCAAGCGTCGCCTGCTTAAGATGCAGATGCTCTGATACGAAGGTTAATAGGGTAATATCTTATACATTTTTTAATAATTTTTTTCCCCTTCAAATTTGTACCCAGATAGAGTGTTAAATGTATACACCTTACTCTGGTGCCTTTTCCTGTTTAACCTAAACTGCAGATCTGGTGACCTAAATTTAACCAGATATCAGTATGTTATCAGTTTACTACAGTCTGATTTTGAATTCAACGTTAAATCCATATCCGTGAAGATGACGTTTTAAAATAATGGTTTGATCGAAAAGTCTAATTTACACAGTAGTATCTCTTGTGAAAACAATTGTTCAGTCGAGATGTTTGCTTATTAAATGTTTGTACTGGAGCTTCGGTGTACGCCGGGACAATACACTGTCGTTGTGATGGTTGTCATGAGCTCCAAATGAAATCGCGTGCTATGGCCTTACATTTTAAAGTATTTGCTAATCTAGAAGAAGCAGAAAATTAGTATGTTTAGAGCATAGCTTTAGATGGGTTGTTCATTTGCTCCCAGTGTATTATTTCACGCCATGTATCGTTTGTTAGTACTGAGCCATGTACACGTCACAGTGTTTATATCGGCGTGTTGCACGAGCTCATGGCCTAGTACATGTCTTTAATTATTTATCAAACCTCCCCTTAAAAACCTAATGTTTTAGGTAGTTTTTCAGTCAAGCATGGAGCCCAGAAAGATTCTTATTCATCACTGCCTTCTGTTCTTATTCAAATCATGGAAAAAACTCAAGTTTATGACAGCGCTGCATTAGGCATTTCTGTGGTCTGTTTCGAAATGGTGAATTCGAGCTAGATGATAAGCCAAGAAGTGGTAGACCAATGGAGACGTAAGACGAGGAGCTGCGGAAACTGTTGGACGAAGATGCGACACAATGTTCTCGGGAGCTGCGAGGCGTTTGAATATGGATCATTCTAGTATTCTAAGGTGTCTGAAGGCGATGGGAAAGATTCTGAAAGTTGGTAGGTGGATCCACATGCACTTTTTTAGAGAGAAATATCACTCAACGGCTTCACGCCTGCATTACAGGAGCATTACACCTTCATTACCAGCTGCTCCATCCTGGAGAAACCATCAAACGCCAGAAAGCGAGTGATCAAATTAAGTGAAAAACATCACATCATCCAGCGGCCAAACACAAATGAAAAACCTCAACCTGCATGACAATGCAAGGCCACATGTTGCTAAAGATATGATTTGAAGCCTCAGATGGGAAGTTTACCCCATCCAGCCTCCTCACCGGACACAGCGCGATCAGATTAAGATTAGGTCACTGCAACATACACGCTGTGTAGAACATTTAAAAATAATTCAAGGATGTACCAAATTTTAGAGATGAATTCATGTCCTCCAATCCCGAATCCTTCTTTCATTATTCATTCTTTGCCGGTTAAATGGCAAAAAGTCATAGAATCGAACAGCGATAATTTTGAAGACTAACTCTACGTATTATTTTAGAAAATGGCAAATAAAATTTGTTCCAAAAGGCCATGAACTTATGCACCATGCTAATATATTTTGAGAGTGTTTCAGTCCTCGTCAGCTTCATCGTCCTAGTAGCTCCAGTGCAAAACTTCAGAAACAAATGTTGATGAGCTACATGTCAAGAAAGTGAAATATGAGAATCTTTCTCTCTCTCTCTCTCTCTCTCTCTCTCTCTCTCTCTCTCTCCTCCTGTTATAGTTCACCTGTTCCTTGATGAAGATTAAGGAATGTGCCTTCCTCCATTTTAGCCTCCATCTGTCACTTAGATCCTACTTTCAGTTCAGACAGAATCATCTGGATGGATTGAGCCCTGACGGAGACACCAGAACCTCTTCATATGATACAACTTTATTCTGTTCGCTTACACAAACCATTTCATGAGCTGTTACTGAAACTGTTTACTCTTTCACATACACTGCATACAATACACTTTCTTTACAATACAAAGTTTACAACCCTGACCCTGAGGTGTGTGGGTGGATGGAGGTGTGTAGGTGTGTGTGTGTGTGGGTGGGTTTGTTTGTCTGTGTGTAGGTTTGTGTGCGTGTGTGGGTGTGTTTGGGTGGGATGGTGGGGTGTGGGTGTGGGTGTGAGGGTGTGTGTTTGTGTGGGTGGATGGGTGGGTGGGTGTGGGGGATGTGTGTGGGTGGGTGTGGGTGTGTTGGTGGGTGTGTTTTTGTGGGGGGTGTGTGTGGGTGTATGGAGGTGTTTGTGGGTGTGTTTATGGGTGTGTTTGTGTGTGGGGGTGTGTGTGGGTGTGTGTGGTTGGTGGGTGGGGGTGTGTGAGTGTGTGTTTGTGTGTGGGTGTGTGTGTTGTAGAGCAGGGAAAACTCTAAAATGTGAACTAAAAGGGTTATGAAATTGCAGTAGAAGACAGATCTTGGTATTTGTTCTCTTACCTTAGTGTTTAATCAGATTTCACTCTGTGTACCTTTACACTCCTGCTTAAACCTGACTTCCTCGATGTGTACAATGTGAGATACTGTAAAGGACACAACATCTATAGCTTATTCTCAAGTATTTTCCTAATCATAGAGTCTACCTTCCTACCTCAAGCCTCACTGAAGCTAGCCGTCGCCACGGTAACGCGTTCGGGCCAAGCCATGAGCTCGCTTACAACTTTCAGACATACATCTTCGGCAGCTATCTTCTATCAATCAGAGATTTTCCTCGGTCTTCAAATAATACTAAACTCAACTTTTATAGTATGAAGGAAATTTGTAAGCGTGGCTCGACCCGAACACTGATCCTCAGTGGCACCGGTGTGTTACTATTACAACTCGTTTCTACCTCACCTCAAAGGAAACCTCTGCCCTGAAACACGCTCAATATGTTTATATGAAATTATTTTGTCATATGTCAAGCGACTATGGCGCTGATATGTCGGTCGGTGCTACTTTTTTCCGTTATGCATGGATGTGTGTTGCTCTGACATCACAGGGTGGCGTTGTCATGCAATACTGGGTGACAACAATAGAAGAAAAACATTATCAGCAAACTCGGGGTAACTCGTAGAGATGCTGTGTGTCTGTAAAAGAAGTTTAAACCAAAAATAGTAATAATATTAAAATCATTCATGGTGGAGTTTTCCTTTGGTCCATCACTTTTACAAGTTCTCCTAAGTAGAGTCTGTTTTTTTTTTTTTTTCTGTTTCGTATTTTATAGCATCAGCTGAGCTTGTATTATCTACAAATGTGAATCTCAAATCTGTGAAAAACCGCTCAGGAAAACAAGAGCATTATTTTTTCCTATTTTACATAGACGTCTAGCTGACTCAGTATATGACTAATGGATTACATTTACTCATTCACCAAGCCTTCAGCTTTACAGTCTTATCCTACATATGGATATGAGTATTATAAACAGTTCACGATTAATAAAGTGTCATTGCCAAAATACAGCTGTTTAAAGACTTATAGTAAAGCTTTTATTATCAACAAAGCTTTTCTTATTTTTCCCCCCATGTTTGAGGGATATGTTGTGTCGATTCCTTGCTGTCGTGAAGTGCTCATCCGTGATGATAATTTGTAAATGTGGTTTACATGCTGTCCGCAATAAAAAAAAAAAAAAGGAAATCACAAATAAAACAGTGTGGTGGTAATTTATTTGTTGAATCTTTGCCCGATGAAGGGAATCAGAGCAGATTCGGTGGTCTCGTCAAATATCGATCCGTTTCCTTATGAACCAAAACGAATGTATTGTAGTAGATTCAGTGGTAAAGTCAAATATTGATCCGTTTCCATATGACTCAAAATTGCATCACTGGTATAGTCATATTGTATCATTTCCTTACGAATCTAGTCATCATAGTAGATTGTTGTATCGTTAAATATCGACTCGTTGCCTTATAAATCAAAAACTAGCCATACCGTAGCAGGTTCAGTTACACTGTCAAATATTGATTCGCCAACTGAATCAAAAATAACTCATATCCTAGCAGATTCAGTTATACTGTCAAATAGTGACTCGTTGCCATATGAATAAAAAATGAATCATATAGTAACATTCATTAGTATGAAATAACTCATTGCTTTATGAAATGAAATTTTATCATTTTGATGAGACTTAGTGGGAGCTTCCAATATCGATTTGATAATTTATGAATCATATAGCAGATTCAGTTGTATAGTCAAAAACCGACTCGCCTTATGAATTAAACATTTCATAACATACACTTATATTGTCAAATAGTGACTCCTTGCCCTATGAAAATGTGGTAGCTTTAGATATCAATCTGATGCTTTCTGAATCAAAAACGAATCATATAGCAGATTCAGTTACATTGTCAAATACTGACTCCTTGCTTTATGAATAAAAAATGAATCATATAGTAACAGATTCAGTAGTGTGAAATATCGACTCATTGCCTTATGAACTGAAATTGCATCATTTGATGAGACTGAGTGGTAGCTTCAAACATCCATTTGATACCTTATGAATCAAAAATGAATCATATAGTAATAGATTCAGAAGTATTAAATATCGACTTGTTGCTTTATGAATCGAAAAATGAATCATTTAGCAGATTCAGTTGTATAGTCAAATATCGACTCATTGCCCTATGAATCAAAAATGAATCATATAGTAATAGATTCATTAGTATGAAATATTGACTCGTTGCTTTATGAATCGAAAAAATTAATCATATAGCAGATTCAGTTGTATAGTCAAACATTGACTCATTGCCCTATGAATCAAAAATAAATTAATATAGTAACAGATTCAGTAGTATGAAATATCAGCTCATTGCCCTATGAATCAAAAATGAATCATATAGTAACAGATAGAGTAGTATGAAATATCGACTCATTGATTTATGAATCGAAAAATGATTCATATAGCAGATTCAGTTATTGTGTCAAATATCGACTTTTTGCCCTATGAATCAAAAAATTAATCATATAGTAATAGATTCAGTAGTATGAAATATCGACTTGTTGCCCTATGAATCAAAAATGACTCATATAGTAACAGATTCAGTAGTATGAAATATTGACTCATTGCTTTATGAATCGAAAAATGAATCATATAGCAGATTCAGTTATATTGTCATATATCGACTCATTGCCCTATGAATCAAAAAATTAATCATATAGTAATAGATTCATTAGAATGAAACTGCTTTTTGAACTGAAATTGCATCGTTTTGTTGAAATTCAGTGGTAGCTTCAAATATAAATATGATGCCTTATGAATCAAAAAATGAATCATATATTAACATTCAGTAGTATGAAATATCGACTAATTGATTTATAAATCGAAAAATTAATCATATAGTAACTGATTCAGTAGTATGAAATATCGACTCATTGCTTAATGAATCATATAGCAGAATCAGTTGTATCGACTCACCCTATGAATCAGAAAATGAATCATATAGTAACCGATTCAGGAGTATAAAATATCGACTCATTTCTTTATGAATCAGAATATGAATCATATATCTTGTTATATAGCTTGGTTAATACATTTTGTATGGTATCCTGAAGTCGTCACGCGCGTTCAAGGTGACGTCAGGAACCCGCGGTGACGTCGCGCGCGGTGTTTGTCAGCAGGAGGGGGAGGAGCCTCACCTCACTTCACTTCACTTCACTTCACTCGGGTCCTGCACGAGAGAGAGAGAGAGAAAACCCGGAGATTAAAACACAAACACAAACAAAAACAAAAACACAAACAAACAGTTGTGAGACAGCAGTGGATTTTATTCCGAGTTGTGCTGCTCTTCTTTCCTTCTCGTCCTGAATTCTATTTATTTTCTTGTGAACTTTTAACTACGACAGTAGTGACGACTAGCTGCGCTCTTAGCTTCAGGCTAACTGTTTGTTTATGTAGCTGTTAGCGGTTCTTTTTCTTTGCTAATAGCCTAGCATGTAGCCTAGCATGTAGCCTAGCATGTCTACAGGAGCTAGCAAAGCATTTTAAACTGGAAGAAGAAGAAGAAGAAGAAGAGAAAAGGATTAAACACAGGCACAGGTGAGAGCTCCTCTGGAGACAAATCATTTCTTGCTAATGAAGCTAAAGAAGCTAATGAAGTGACAGCAGTGAGTTATGTAGCTTAGCTTAGCCGCTGGCCTGCTAACGCTGCTCTTATGCTAGCTGCTCCTTGGTTCGGTTTTCAGTCCTTCTGATTTATAAACATAAACATGTACATGTGTGACACTCTCCTCTTCACAGGTAGGAATTCTGCATGCTTTAGCACATTTATCATTTATCATGACAGGAACGCTTAGCCTGAGGCTCGACTGCTAGCAACTTGTTAAAGCTGTCACCATTCAGTAAACTTTATAGAGTTTCAGATAAAAGAGGCGATAAGATGAATAAAAAGAGGACCATGTTTAAGGTTAAAAAGGAAAAGTAAACATTAAAATAATGATAATAATAATAAAGGACCATGTTTAAGGTCAAAAAGAAAAAGTTAATATTAAAATAATAATAATATTAATAATAATAAAAAAGGACCATGTTTAAGGTTAAAAAGGAAAAGTAAACATTAAAAAAAAATAATAATAAAGGACCATGTTTAAGGTTAAGAAGGAAAAGTAAACATTAAAAAAAAATAATAATAATAAAGGACCATGTTTAAGGTTAAAAAGAAAAGAAAAAATAATAATAATAATAAAGGACCATGTTTAAGGTTAAAAAGAAAAAGTAAACATTAAAATAATAAAGCACTATTCAGCACTTTTCGTGCATGCGGCGGGAATAGAATCGGACAGAGCGGATGCTGGCGTGGAAGAACGAGCAAAAACCATAGACATAGAAATGTAGAAGAGATTTACTCGATTAAAAGGAAGAAATGAAAAGTGACGAATTCAGATTAAACTGTAAAAACAAAAAAAGTGACACTTTTTTTCAGCAGCTCCTGATTATCAAGCCGGAAACGATAAACAAATTCAACAATTTGTACGAGGATTTTATGAAAATCCTACTCGTGCACCTGAGTGTGTGTGTGTGTGTG
>JAOVYU010098838.1:0-17013 GCA_025674565.1 Synodontis membranacea
AAAACGCTACACTGGTGTCAGAAGTGGGATGGAGATCAACGAGTTCGAGCGCACCATCGAGGACCTACGAAAGATCCGAGAGGGCCGCCGAGTAGCAGAGCAACTGCGGGAGAAGAAAGAGCACCTGCCTGACGGAGCCAGCGCGAGCAAAGCAGAGCAACCGAAGCGGAGCGGCGACATGCGGATCCCGGCACTGGATCTTGAATTCGATACTGGCAGGTAGGACTCGCTCCGGAAGCCCGGCCCAAAACTGCGTTCTCGATCGGGCAGGGGTTATGGCAATTCCAGCGTATGCCCTTCGGGCTATGTAATGCTTAGTGGAACGCTTTAATCGGACTCTCACCACACAACTCGCGGTGCTTACCAGCGATCGCCAAAAGGACTGGGACGAACATTTACCTCTCGGAGCGGAGCCTGACGCAGAATCGTTACAAGTCCTGGCGCCGGATCCCGGAGCAGAGACAACGCACAGACAGCGACACCGTGCATCTACAGCCGGCGAAGCGAGCTGCGTCTGCCTTCCTACGACGGCGCCGTGGTGATGATGCTTTGGAACGGTTGCGGGGTCGGCTTGGTTTAGCTCATTGGACTTATGGAGCGGCTACTGGCAGGTAGAGCTCGCTCCGGAAGCACGGCCCAAAACTGCATTTTTGATCGGGCAGGGGCTATGGCAATTTCGGTGAATGCCTTTCGGACTACGTAACGCTCCAGCCACCTTTGAATGGCTGATGGATAAAGTACTCGCGGATAATCCCCGAGTTTATGGACAGACTTTCTTGTTGCGGACCGATCACGCTTCACTAGTGTGGCTAATTAGTTTTAAAGAGCCCGAAGGATAGTTAGCACGTTGGCTTGAGCAATTACATGACTACAGTTTTACCATCCAGCACCAAGCGGGAAAGCTACACACTAATGCCGACACTTTGTCCCGCAGGCTGTGCAGTGAAGCGAGCTGTTGGTACTGCGAGTGGGTCGAAGTGCGTGCGTGCAGCTGTGATCCAGAACATCCTCCGAGATCATCCGTCCAGAGCATCCGCCCTGACCAATTTTCTAGATTATCCGTCCAGAACATCCGTCCAGATCAGCCTCCTAGATCATCCGCCCAGAGCATCCGACTAGATCAGCCTCCTAGACCGATCTCCCAAAACATCCTTCGAGAACACTCTTCCAGATCGTCCGATGATGACCAGATGTACAAGTTTGCATGCAGCCGGGTGACCGCGGCGTTGAAGGCTTCGTCATCAGTTGCGTTGCCTGTGCCTCAGCTGGACTGTGATCAGCTCATTACCAAGCAGGAGAACGATCCGGTCCTGCACGAGGTGTTGGGTTGGGTTAAAGCGGGCCTGAGACCGGATTATACAGCAATTGCACATCTGGGGCTGGAGCATAAATCTTTGCATTCTCAGTGAGCTCACCTTTTGTTCCATGATGGATTACTTTACCGCCGCTGGGAACGGCCGTGCGGCTTGGGCAAACTACTACAACTGCTGGTACCGAGGGCTTTACGGACATGTGTACTGGACTTGGTTCATGGACATTCGGGGGCGGGACACTTTGGGGTGAGAAAGACTCTGCGACGCTTACACGCTCGTTTTTATTGGCCGGGCTGCCATGCAGATAGCGAACTCTTGTTCATCGTTGTGATATTTGCACGGCAAAGAAGGGCCCTACCCTGCGCTCGTGCGCCCCGTTGCAGGACTTTAGGGTGGGGGCGCCTATGGAGCGTATTGGCATGGACATTCTCGGACCGTTTCCTGTATCCGATCACGGTAACCGTTATGTGCTGGTAGCCATGGACTATTTCACGAAATGGCCGGAAGCTTTTGCTTTTACCAGCGATCCGCAAAATTACTGTGACGAACATTTACCTCTCGTGCTCTGGGCATACCATACAGCGGTGCAGGAGTCTACGCAGTTAACACCAGACGCTTTAATGTTCGGTCGCGAGCTGCACACTCTCGTGGACCTTGTGTTCGTATCACCTCCCCAGCCGGATTTACCTTAAAGCCAATTTGGGTGTGTGGGTCTTGGGGTGAAGGTGTATGTATATATACATATAAAATCATACATAAAGGTATGTTTTGTGTACCAGTAGTCCTGAGTTTCGATATGAGATGTGGCTCATAGCAATCCTACAAAAGAGATGCTGTCATGAGCTGCATCTTACAGTAAATGAGTAACTCTGAGTTTCAAATGTTCACCAGTTACCTGGGTTAAGCAACACCTATCTACCTCTACTGTATAATTATAATCACTATTACAGTCATAGCAGTCAGTTCAGTCCATAAATTCCCCTGTGAACATGACCCTGCCAGCCTGCATGAGTTGGGAACTACAAATGCAATAGTCAATTTTATATTAGTACTTTTTCCTTTTTATCTTGTTCATGCAGTACATGATACAAGTACAGATTTAAGCTTCAACATATGTATTATGTGTCTGTTTAAGCTGTCTAAACCTGTTTAGGAAACTGCAAGGAATGATTAGATGGCCCTCATAAAAGTCATCCGGTCACTCCCCAACAACCTTCACTTCACACCACACCTCCACTTGAAGATGCAAGACTGGCAGTGCTTTTCCAAAATGGAGGCAATAATTTAGTACCGGTGAAAGGGATAAAGCTGGAAATTGAATTAATGGTGTTGCTCCTGGGAAGATATGTAAATGCAATATTCAAAATGTTTTTAACTGTTTGAATGAATTGCTTTGCATAACAAATCAAGTAGATATGTTTTTTTCACTTAAAGTAAAGAAATGATATGGATTAACTGACTTAAAAGGTACAGTACTGTGCAAAAGTCTTAGGCACATAAAAAGAAATGCACTAAAATAACGATGACTTCAAAAATAATGAAAACCAATCTTTCTACTTAAAAGAAAAAAATACTACAACATGCAGTAAACAGTGATGAATTTAACTAAGTCAATATTTGGTGTGACGACCCTTTTCCACCTTTTTTTTCTTTTCCTTTTTTTCTTAAATAGCAGTCCTGTGTACAATTTATGCAGTTTTATAAGGTTTTATCAGCAGTTTGGGGTTTTTTTTTGCACTTTTTTTGCAGCAAACCCAGGAGCCTGTATTATGCTTTTTGTCTGACGTGGTCTCTTATGTAATATTTTGAAGTCATCTTTAATTTACAGCATTTCTTTGCATATGCCTTGTTTGTACAGTGCTATATGTAATGTTGGATAACTCCTATTTAGCTATGCTAATGATACTAACTGCATTCGGTTCAGAGAAAATCTCATTAAAACTAATTACAAGAAAACAGGGCATTTAAAAAAAATGTTTGAGCCACATTTTGCAAGTTTTGCATTCAGTTTTAGGTTTTCAAGCACTTAAATGACCAAGCATACCTATTCTATTAGTCGTATAGACTAGTGCGTTATTAACACGCTGACCTAAGTAGTGATGGGCTTTTGTGTAAAAATCTTGTATTCGATATTATAAATATAATTTAGAAATAATAGATCTTTTGCAGGAAAATGTACACACGTTCGTCATTACATTTCTGAAATTAGGCTATTTTAATTAATCATCTATCAGTTTTGACAATTTTTTTTTTTTTTTAGATTTCTTTTATTAAACACATTTAACCAATATGTGACATTGTGACACACAGCAGGGGGCAGCTATTTTTCAGCGCCCGAGGAGCAATGCTTGGGGGTGGTACCTAGCTGGTCGTGGGATTCGAACCAGCAGTCTTTCATATATATATACGGGCTAATACTAGCAATTGTCAAACCGAATATAAAGATAAGACATAAGGTAGATGAGTTTTTTTTATGCACACACACACACACAGTTTTGCTTGCCCTTTGAAGGACTATCTTTTGACTATCTTCTTGTTTTAATGATTCATGCTCCAGTGGGTGTGTTTCGGTTTCCTTTTTAACCACATTTTCACGAGGCTTGATTTTATTTTATTTTATCTGCGTTAGTTTTGTAGCTATAAATTTTAAATAAACGTTTAAACAAAGTGGATGTTACACGTGTCTTGGATTATTGTCTTCATCTGAGGTAAGCCGAGAATCATTCATTCCATCTTTGGGATGGGCTCACTCGGGATTTAAGAAGGATGTTTCTTTGTGAAGTGAAGTGTAAACTCAGAGCGTGAAGAAATAATGTGGTGCAGATTTTATTTATTTATTTTAAAAAAGTATGGTGAACTATGGGGCTCTGTGCTAGACTAGTCTGCAGTCTGAGTTTTCACTGAACAGTTTTACAGAAGTTAAAAGCTACGATGGGTTTCTTCTTTTTACTTTCTTTTTTTAAACTACGCGTTTAAATATCAAGTAGTAATAATTATAATGAAATAATGCAACTTCATATAGGCTGCATTCTGCTTACGTCAAAACAGCTGCTGCCAATATGAATATGGGTATAATAGCGTACATTCCACATGTTTTTTTTTTCATAAAAGGAAATGAGAAAAAAAATACAAAAGAAAAGAATCTTACCGAGCCAGATGAACGTCTTCATTTCAGAAGGTTAACAGACAAATAATACGTCAATGGAGAGAAAATAGAGGCAGGGATGGGGCAGGCAACTCCAGGTATCCCAAAAGGGGCGTGCCCACGGCCGTCCTATTGAAGCCCCGATATTTCTTCTATCTGTCCAGTGGGTGCCAGGTTACCTTCCCTTTTGAATGGTGAGGCTTCGGCAAGTTTGGGTTAGTAGGCATCCGAGACACTGTCAGTACAGAAACAGTTATCTTATTTATATTAATATTTATTATGTTATATCACTAGTGTGTGTTGGGGGGGGGGGGGGGTTGCCATCCAGATGTGTCATACTGCTGCCCATGTGTGTTTACCTGAACACTTTCAGTGTCAAAATGGCCAATGATACCTCATGGACAGGCTTGGGGGGGTAACGGAATACATGGAACGGCGTTACGTAATTAAGGTAGAAAAGGGGTAACTGCATTCCAGTTACAGAAAAAAAGATGTAATTAGATTACTGATACATTTAGTAATAAATTGGATTATTTCCAGGATTACAATTTTTAAAAGAATAAATTGCTGCAGCAATTTATCAGCAAGATCAATAAAAAGCGATAATACAAGTAATTGCCTATTGACTTCATTATTAGAACTGCGTTATGAAGTACACTGTGCACTACATCACTGATTTGATGAAATCTGAGCAAATGGCTTGAAATAGGCTACAGACACACAGTTGCATAAAGTGTGGTAAGTGATAAAAAAAAAGTGATAAGCAGTAAACACTGTACATACCCTTTGTACATACCCACTGTACGTACCCTAAAAAAAAAGTGATAAGCAGTAAACACTGTACATACCCTCACCCTGAGTGTCTCATTTGGCTACAATGCACATGAAAATATTTTTATGACAGATTATATAAGTGCTATTAATGTTGTAATTAGTGAACTGCTATTTAATTAAGCTTATTTAAGAAAAAGTTCTGTAGCGGTCCTGATCAGAATGCTGCAAATTATTATTTTAAATACATTCTTTTTATATAATATATTAAAAAATAAATAAATAAAATTCATTGAATGATCAAGGAAAAATAATGAACAGTATCCATAATTGGTAGTTGCAGCCCTAAATAAGAAGGATTTACCACAAAAATGTGTGCACGTGGCCTCTTTTAAAACTGGGTGGAAATTTTGCCATTATTTTGTCAGTACCATCACAGTACAGTGCAGGTTCCTCCGTTCAGATGTGCAAATGTTGTCATCATCCACATATTTGGTATCCCGGTAATCCAGAAGTAAAGGAAAGTAATCAGTTACATTACTTTAATTTAGTGGTAATTAGATTAGATTACTAAACACATTTTTAGGAGGTAATTAGTAGTATCGAAATACATTTTAAAGTACCCTTCCAAACCCTGCTCATGGAGCACAATAAGCAGTTGGCAAGAACTTTCATTATATAACACAGAAAAGGTAGAAGTGTTTAAACGTTGGTTCAATTTGCAGTTTGTTTTATGATTAGTGCTCGTTTGACAAAAGAGATTGCACGATAGTCTGGTAATCCCCACAACATCACACTCTTCCAAGAATCAAGCTGCTCTGACTCAAGCTTGTGGTTTGGCTTCACGTGGCACATTACTTTTTTTTCTTACCCCTGTTACTGGTTCATTTTAGATCAGCACACATTTAGATATGACTACTTTATTTAATACAGTTATGAAATGTCTGTCTATGCAGCGTTCGTCTGTGTTAACAATGTCCTTAGAGAACATTTTGTGTAATCTGTATGCGTATTCAAACCGTTTTCTTTTTAATTCACTTAATTCATCTTCTCAGTAATATTGTTCCAGATCTTGGCCTTTTAGATGCTAAATAATATTTCTAATATATATTTTTAAAAGGTATTTTTCTGCTTACGCCTCGTTTCAGCTCTGTGAGCTTTGCTCGTCACATTTTGTGGGCGTCACCAAATGCAAATTAGCTGTGCCGTTGCACGTCCTGGTAATTTATATTAGATCTGCGTTAATTAACATATGCACGCTAGTACCTGCAAAGGAAATCAACGAATTATATAACTAATGTATTGTAGTATATAATTTAAATCTTACAACCTGAATTGCATTACAAAAATATTAGGGTTTTGCAAAACAAAGATGTTTTACAATATATAAGATCATGATAGCTTGCCGTATTCCAATATTGGCAGCATGCTTTGTCATTGACTCCTTATTCTTTATTTGATCCCCCATTCCATTCCACACTAGTTCACCACTCTTCCAATGCAAGAAACCGTTTAAAATCTAGCTCTTTCTATAAGCCAAATATAAAGATCAGAAAATAAGTGAGATGACTACACAGTCAGTATCATTAGTGTGTCAGTTGTACTTGCTTACTTGCTACCTGCGGAAAACGCTAATTATCTTTATCACTGCCTTTGTCACATTGTGTTAATGTAAGTTACAGTATAACGGCCAGAGAGGTGTCCCATTATACGGAATTAATGGACAAGGCTGAGGCTCATAACGACGCAAAGCGGAATGGAGTTTCCCCTGCCGAGTTCATAAATTCTATATAACGGGACACCTCGAAGGTCGTTTTCCCACTTATATTCCCGTTACCAAACATCTAAACACATTTGTATATTTACAGGCCTAGAACACAAGAGGATTAATTTTCTAAGAAACAAACGTGTTTGTGGTACACTTTTTTCCTGAACTTGGGGTGGACAGTCTAGTTATTTTGTTTTTTATTGTTATGCTATAAACGGATAATATACTATGATTGGTATGGTTACCATTCAAAAGCACCTGTAATTAAAACTTTTGAAAGTTATTAGACACATAGCCAGCCAATCAGAAAAGAGTATTTATCATCTCTGGGGTGTAAATTACATTAGCGTGTATCGCTATATAGTGTGTGCACTTTCTTTTTTTTTCTTTTCTTTTTTATTTATTTATTTATTTTTGACAGGTGTATTACCTGCAATATCTTAAATTTGATGATTTAACTTTAATTCCTCCAGGAAAAATGTGCAAACTGTTTAACATCAGCCAGCAGGACACCACTGTGTCATTTTATTATTAGCTAACGTAATCATGTTTCTGAGCGATATTAGTCATGCTGTACATGTGTGTGGCCTATACTGTAATGAATCGCGGTAAATTTACTTTATTGTATTTCATAATGACTGTAATATACTGTTAATTATTCATCCCTTCCATTCAAATTAATTGTTAATGCGGTCGGTTAACCAAATAACAGTAGAACTGTACTTTATATCATCCATCAAGATCGTATTGATAATTAAATAATTTCTATTTTTATTAATCTGCGACGTGAAAGGACACGTGACTGGCAAGGTGTCGTCTGAAAATCTAGCCATCGTAGTTTCTGCTCGGTTTCATCCCTAACACTACTAATTCCTACTTAATTTTCCATCTCATTGAAAATTAGTCAGCCTATGCTAATAGTTGGCTTAACTCTCTGTTAGTAAACCTGTTTTGGTAATGTTATGAGCAGACCCAGGTTTTGTAATAAATCAAACATTATGGTGTGGCATTACTTGGACTGAATCAGGATTCCATTTATCTTACTAAAAGTTAGGGTCTCGACTAGTTTCTTATGAAGGTTGGAGCCTTCGGTCTGTGGCATACTTTAATTTGCATACTGAATGCAGAGGGGAAAGTACAGAGTGCACATACAGTCGTTAGTCAGTTACTACAAACAGTCTACTAACAGGGGATTAAGTAAAATATCAGTACAGATTGGCTATTTTTTAATTATTTACTTGCAGCAAAACTTTCCACAAATAGCATATGCAGAGCCTTCATATTAGGAATTTTTTTATTCATTTGTGGGGAATTTTTATTATCCTGTGCAAAGAGCTGTAATTTTTGTCATATTATGGACAGGCACAGAAATGTGACAGCCGTTAAGATGTTAACAGTTAGCATGTTAACTGTTAGCATGTTAGCAGCTAGGCGATATGTGCCTTATTTTCAAAACCGTGTTGACAGATATGGTGTTTTAAGAATATATTTTAAGAATATTATAGTATATATTTTTAGAATATACAAAATAACTAACAGATACTGTATACAGTGGCCAGTATGTGCAGTCATTCCTACTAAATTGGCATGCATTTTTTAGGCACTCCTAATAAAGTGCCCAGTAAATTTGGAAGTAATATTTTGAAAATTATTAATAATTAGTCAGTCACATCCATCTTTTCCCATTTCTACCCACTAACTGAAAAACAGCTGACACCAGTCACTTCCTCATTCATAATGTGCCATGACGTGCAACAAAGTCAAGGAAGAAGTAAGCTGAAACTGAGGGCTGGGAGAGAGTGCAAATGAGTGCATAGCGCTTGTGACATGGCACTGCACTCTAGTGTAACAGAAGTGTTATACAGTGGAACCTCGGGTTACGAATGCATCTGATAACGTCCAAATTGGATTACGACCAAAAAGTTGGCCAAAAGTAAGGTCTCAAAGTACCTTAATATGTTCATATTAGCTTTCCAAAATAATAATAATAATAATAATAATAATAATAATAATAATAATAATAATAATAATAATAATAATTGTTATTATTATATAACTAGCAAAAACCATTAAAGGTAAAATTGGCATCCCTTCTTCCTTTTCATATTCATCTTCATATTTTAAACCAAACATACTGTTCCTATATACAGTATCAGCACTCTCTGACAATCCAATTAAAGAACACAAATTTTCTTAGTTATATTACAAAAAACTGGACTGAATTGAACGAGTCAGTATATATCAGTTAGTTATTTTGCTGCAAAAAGAGCAAAAAGATCATCATAATAATTCTAATGATGAATTATGATGATGATGATGATAATTATAATAATAATAATTCATTATGATTATTATGATTATAGTAATGAATTATTTACATGAATTATTTTAAGATAAAGTACAACTGCACCATGCACCATCAGATCAATATAGCAAAGTATGAAGTTGAGTAAGAAACTGTGATCATCGTTCTGCCTTTTAAACCAAAGATGCGGTGTAGCTTCAGGGCGGGGCTTGCTTTGCTGCTTTTAAAATCCTCAGAAAAGAAGACTAGGTATTTCAGAGAATTTTATTCTAAACCATAGATGTGGCTTGTTATAGAATAAGTAATATATTAAATTATATCTTAATAAGAAAATAAGCACAATATTTAGGGCTATTTTTCATTGATTTTAAACTGCTGTCAATTTTCACTAATGTTAAAAATAGATTACATGTAAGCATTAGTTGCTCGATATTGTAGCATTTTTGACACCCCAAACACAGCGGAAATCAGACAAGTTGGCTCTTTTTCTTTCCCAATGCAAATGGCTGGGCACTTTTTATTGACCAACACAGCATGGGCATAGAAGAACACAGTCATGCATCAAATACAAACCCATAGGTATGCGAATGGAAATGAATGGATACGAATGAATGCGAATAACTCAACCGTCAGAACGGGCATAGACTTCCCCATAAATGAACAGCAAGGGATGATGGTTGCTAGCCATCACCCCACCCACGCTACAATACGTTTTCATCTAATTATCTTTTTACATCTCTGTTTATTTTGGCCAAGTTTTCTTTTTAATAATCAGCATTAGTTATTAGTTATATAAGCTATATAAGCTATAACACGAAATGTCACCAAAGGTAGCCTAACATCATTGGCCTGCATGAAAAGAGAACAGCTTTTTTATCAAGTAGCCTATTTATTATTATTACATAAAAGAAAAATGCCATTTCAGATTTCCACATTGACAAACTACTTTATTTATAATGAAAGGTAAACAAAACTTGACTCACTAGTCATTTTTCTTTAAAAATGGGCAAAAAGAAAACACTGAAAAAATGGCAATGGGCAAAAAGCTAAACACTGAAATTTATATCCCAGTTAGTGCCCACTGATGGGTCTTCTTGGTGGCAAAATCTTTGATGAGGTCCTTAAAGTCCAGTTTTCTTGCCAATTTACTTTCAGTGGAGAGAAGGGCAAGGCTGTTCAATCTATCCTGGCTCATTGTTGATCTCAAGTAGTTTTTAACCAGTTTCATCTTGTTGAAAGCCCGCTCACTGGCAACAATTAAAATTAAGGTGCAGAAAATCCTCAATGCAATGCATATTTCTTCAAAAATGCTCTGTAGCTGCAGCTTATATATGGCGTTAAGTAGCTGAAGAGGGGCAGGTTATGAGGAAATGTGGCATTATACACTGTGTTTAGGAGCAGCATCTCATTCTCAAATTCAATTGTGAGATCTTTTGGGTATGTTATTGTCAGAGCCCGGCATGTTGTATTTATCTGTTCTTCTGACATATCCTCCAACCTCAGAAGAGGTACAAAAGATTCACATATGGCAGCTGTAGTCTGGAACCTTGCACTCAGATCACTGATGATGCTATCAATTGCAACATAAAACACATTGTTTCTGAACGCCTTCTCTGCACTACACTCAGCCTCATCCTCTTCACTCCTACTCTCATCAGGCATTAATTTCCTTTTCCGTTTCCACTTCTCTTCCTTCTTAAATTGAGCTGGAATCTCCATGGCTTGGGCTGCTAAGGAGGCTTCAGTGAGAAGGGAGTCCCATTCATTACGAAGAGCCTGTATGTCCTCCTGTAGAGCCTTTATGTTTGTAGCCTGAATATTCAAAGAAATATCCCCTGCCTAAAGGATCAGATTTCTATTTTCAATACACTGTAGTACTTTTACCCTGCATCAAAAGTTTTGAAGTACTTAGTTAGGCCATTTGCCTTGGACTTGGCTTCACTAGTAAGGTTGCATGTATCTAAAACACCTTCTAGTGCCACCAGAACAGAAGGTAAATGTGTGGCCACAGCTCACACAGCTGCAATCCGTTTCCAGTTTCCTTCTTCAGGATTGCCCATCGCTCTGGACTAGCGCTGAAAATTTTTTAGAGGCGATTAACATTGCCAAAAAATGTTGCAACCTCCTGACATGATTCAGCAGCATGTACACCCACCCAGTTTAGTTGTATGGGATGCACAGGGGCAATATACTGCAAACGGATTTGCTTTTAGAATCTGTGCTTGCACGCCTTTCAGTTTCCCTGATATGTTGGCTTCGTTATCATAGCCTTGTGCTCTAAAGTCCTCTAATGGTATGCCACTGTCTTGCAGAACAGCCTGAATCATTTCAGAAATCTCCTTGCCTGTCTTTTTATAAAAGTCTTTAAATTGACAGAATCTCTCAGTTATCTTCCAAACATTGCTTTCAACATCCTGATGCACATATCTTAATAACAGTACATTCTGTTCAGTGTGAGAGATGTCTGGAGTTGATTCACATATCACAGAGTAATAGATTACAGTTTCACTTTTTGCCAGGATGGTGTTCAGCACTCTTTTGCCACAGACATCAATGAACTCATTCTGTGTCTCAGGACTCAGATAGTGTGTTAACCTTGAACCTTCCTTCTTTTGCCTTACTTTCCCCAAGTGCTCTTCTAAAATGCAATCATAACGTGCAAGCAACTCTAAAGTGCCTAGAAAGTTTCCATTGTGTACATCATCTAGATTTGAAGTTTTGCCTCTGAATGGAAGGTTTCTTTATGCTAAATGAAGGATCACATCCAAAAGCCTCTCAAGAATCATTCTATTCTTTTCTGTTTCTGTCTGTATTTGCTTCTGATTGTGACCATCAACTCCTGTTCCAGACAAGAATGAATGCTGATGGCTCTTCCATTTCAAATAGCATTGCTTATGAGGCATGTGTGTTTCATGTTCTGGAAATTTTCAGTACATTTTTTGCCATTTAATGTGTGATAATTTCATACAATCCTTGCTGTTGAGAGCACTTTTAGATAGGCATGTGATGCAATACAGAGCCTCTAAACTTTGCAAACTGAAGGTAGTTAGGAAATGGTTTTCTTTCCTTGTCTTTTGCTGTCATTTTTTTTTTGGCGGGGGGGGGGGGGGGTTTCTGTGCTTGCCAATCTGCATACTACTGTGTCCCTCTCTTCATTAGTCAACTTCTCTGGCCATAGTGCTGGATCCTCTGGCATACACTCCTTGGTGCTGCCCTGACTACTTTCTGACCTTTCTTCATCCCTTTCACTTTTTTCAGAACCTTTTCTGCTTTCACTTCCTTCACTTGCATCATCCTCTATAACATCTTCTCTATCTACCTGGACAGACCCCTCTACAAGCATGAAGCATATCATAGATATTAGCAGGCAACTCCAATGTAGCCTAATGGATGTGATAGTACATACTTAATATTTAATTTTTTTTTATAAAACTTAATTAAATTTCATGTGATCATTTGCATCATAAAAACTATGTGGCATTTTATTTTTCTGATGGATGTGACAATTACACATTACAGTATGAATAGCTAAAACAATGCGCTTCATTTTAAACTCTAGGCTCACCTTGTCTCAAGTCCACATTATCAGAGGATGAGGGGTCTGTTGCTGCATCACCCTCTGTGACAGTTTCTGAAACTGAGTGCCATGCGTTTCACAAGTTAGCTTTGCTACTAATTTGACAGCCTATCCTTATGAACATATTAGGCTACATTGAGCCTAGGAAAGTTAGGCTATTAGCCTAATTATGTTATGGCCCAATAATAAATATTAACTTAATTTTCGAAGGAAATAATTGCCAGTAATAATTGAAAGTATAATTTGACCTTACTTTCAACTTTCATGGTGTGTCTAGAACTTAACAGTTTCTTAACTGTACAACAGTGTTTTTAGGTCACAAACAAGACATACATCACCATTAACCATTTATCTATGCTATATGTCCAAAAATATGTGGACACCTGACCAATCAGACCCATATTTATTTTTTAACATATCATTTCAAGTTTCACCTCTTTTCTGCTCAACACAGTAGTATAGTGATTATGTAAGTTGTATGTACTTCCTGGCAGCTCAAACCTATCTGGACAGTTTCCTCTGACCTCTCTTATCAACAAGGGGCTTCCACCCACAGAACTTTTGCTCACTCATCTTTTTTTTGTGTAAACTCTAGATAATGTTATATGTGGAAATCCCAGATCAGTAGTTTCTAAAATACTCAAACCAGCCCATTGGACATCAGCAACCATGCCATGGTTAAAGTCACAGAGATCACACTTTTTTCCCCCTGATTCCCCATTATGCATTGCATTGCTGCCATATGATTAGCTGACTGGATAACAGCATAAATGAGCAGTACATACATCTGAGTCTACCATTTCCACTTAAAGTGCAATATATCTAAATTAGGATGGTAATTGTTTTGTGTGTCTTGATGATCAATCACCACAGAAATGGTGATGTATCTAATGTAGTATCTGATGTATCTAAATTTATGAATTATGATATTTAAATGATTTTTATACATCTCTCTTTGTTTAGTACACATCTGTAGGTGTAAACAACCCTATGTCAGTAAGCACAAGTACCAACTTACTGGCCTAAGACTAATATCAATGTTTCATCAATTTGGTATTCCCCCTGCACTAAAGACTTAACTGAAACACAGATGCCTATCTTTTTTTCATTCATGTGGTGGAATTTCACCTGAAAATAAGAAATCACAACCAACACTTTGATGTGCCAAAGTAAATATTTTTTTATTCAATCGGCAATTGCTCAGGATCCCGGGTAGCCACTCTTACCAAACGTACCTTACCTCAGAGCACTACGAGGATTGAGACAGAAGTTTATATGTGAGGGATACATTCACAAATTATTCATTTCATCATTATTTGTATTAATGTAGCAAAAACAAAAACAAAGAAATCAACATTTTTTTCAGATGACAGAGTACACTGATTCAAAAAATTAAAACTTGCTTACACAAGTACTTAAATGATTACCTATGTGTATAGAATAGACTTTTTTTTACCTGAACCATCTAATACACTGATAAATGAATGATACGTGTCCTCACTGGCACAGCATGTCATTGCATTAGCTTCCACAGCTTTACAATTACAAATATGTGCTTTAAGGTGACACAGATATGGCATTGTAACTCTCCACGCTGTGCTTAATCCATTAAGGCAAATGTACTTTTTAAATATACTTTCAGATCATTAAGGCCCTGTAATACATGTATTAAAATAAAAATAAGAATTTAATAATAATAATAATAATAATAATAATAATAATAATAATAATAATAATAATAATAATGATAAAAATCAAACAATTAGTTGCCAATAAATCAGGCACATCTACCAAAGAGATGCTTAGTATGGCTATAATTACTGACTTCACTTCATCTGTTTTTATTCATCATTGGAAGCCCAGTATCTAAACAGTGAAGTGATGTTGCAAACAACCCTCTTAAACTGAATAATCAGTATAAGAAAGTGTATCTATATGTATACTATGTGTACCTAATTCACTGGCAACTTTTTATACATTTTAAGTTGTATGGACATATAATATCTGGATACTAATAACAAAGTTAAGTACCTTTTTATAATTCATTTATAATTCATACATATTTTAAAATACACAGGGTCTAGGGAATCATAAAAGTAGGTTCACACCCTATTTTAATAGGTTTTAAGACAAATACCCAGGAACCAAGAGAAATTAGCTGTGCTCTCACAGGTGGTACAGAAGGCATACCCTCTTTCCCAATCTAAGGGCTGTCTCAGAGGAATCATGTCTTAGCTGGCATGTTAGTAGCTGTTGTATCTTGGGGAATATTTTTGGGAATAGGCAGATGGGGAGGAAAATGTAGAAAAATATATAAAAGGGAAATTCTGTATAAGAAGAAAAGACAGGTATGAGCATGGACATCAGACCGCTTTATCTTTCTGAGGAAAAACAAAGAAAGACCAATATATTAAAAAATTTACAGTATAAACTATCCATCATGCAGATCAAACTAAGCACCTTTTGTGCAGAGGTGTTAAAATGTACTTCTTACCTAGGCAGTGGCCACGCATATTTTACGCTAAGGCAGAATAACAGAATAACTGGATGAACATCACTGGGCAAAATTATAAATGGAAAACAATTGACAAGCTTTACATAATATACACCCTGACTTTAAAATGTCACAATGTTATACTCACTTGGTGGCCTTCCTTCCTAATTAAGCTGCCAGCATCACCAGAAACAGAGCAGGTATGATCACACACTCACAAATCCTATGGTGGGCTAAAATAAATGCACAATATTCATAAAACAACATATAAAGGATAATAAGAACAAACTATTTAGTCAGCCTTCTACAGTGAAACATATTTTCAACAGTTAATGACAGTGCAATTGATCCTGATATTATTGTAATTTACAGTGTGAAATGTGTCACAGAATCTGGGCACCAAATTAATACAAAAAAAGTTATAGCCTTATAGACACCTGTCCAGCATTACTCATAAAATAATCAACATACTTTTCTAAGTAAAAAAATAGATGGTCTTATTCTTATGTAATACTCACATGCTGCATCATTTCTTGGTGCATTGGTGCTGGTTTCATTATTAACTGCAGGAAATCAGAAGAGATGGATTAAGTTATGTAAAGCAAACATTTGGTAAACATTTTCTTTCTCCCCATTTGTCATGTTCCTCAGAAAAAAAGGTAGAATGGGAGTCGGCGGGTACTCACGTTTGTAGCAAGCCAGAAACTCATACTGAAAAGAAACCAAAAAAAAAAAATACAAATCAAAATCAATCAGTGAAATCTGTAAATAAATCTAAGATGCAAATTGTCTAGATAGCTGTGAAATTAAGTAATCATGCTATTATACACTTACATTTGGGTTGATACAGTGCACCTTCAAGTGAATTTCCCTCAAATTGCATTGGATGGGTATGGATTGAGAAGGTGTCACTAGTTTAATAACAGTATCATCCTACAAGTGAAAAAAAAAACCCCACCCAAGATAAGAAAAACACATGAAAGCGGACAGTGACAGCGGACAGTGACAGCGGACAAAATGATACATGTGATACAAGTGGTATCACATGTATCATTTTGTTAGACCTATTCATTGTTTCGGCTTACTTTAAAAAACATGTACTTGTAATTGTACGTACGTTGTCTCTAAAACTCCAATCACACTCTTTCATTTCCTGGAAGACCTCACTAGTGTCCAACTTGGCAGTGCCCATATGGTCACATGTGATGTTCTCCACCTTAGGGCAATCTAAAACCCAAGCAGTTTATCATTGATTAACAACCACTCAAATTCAATTCAATAAATGTTTACATTATAAAATGTTTACATGTTTACTTTTTGATGGTGTTCAGGTTTTTATTTTATATAACCAAAGTTATTTTTCTAAGCAACTGTGAACACCAAAATCTGAAATGGGTCATAACTGCATATAAGATGCATGTTCATCTCAGAGCAGCATGTCCATGTACAGTAGGGTCCTTCCGGTTCTCCCGCATGCCAAAACATACTGTTATGTGGATTGTTAACTCTACATGCCCACTCTTCCCTCCAGGGTTCTGACATAGTCGTTCCACAATAATCACAAGCGACAACAAAAAATACATCGACGGAAACGAGCGCGAACACA
The DNA here is from genome assembly GCA_025674565.1 of Synodontis membranacea. Lineage (NCBI taxonomy): Eukaryota > Metazoa > Chordata > Actinopteri > Siluriformes > Mochokidae > Synodontis > Synodontis membranacea. The sequence goes on from JAOVYU010098838.1 coordinate 16,980, forward strand.
CGCTAAGTAGCACACAGTATGACAGGTATATATA
>JAOVYU010098844.1:0-17012 GCA_025674565.1 Synodontis membranacea
TATCACATGCCAGGCTGATCGTCTGCACAGCGGCAGCCGGCAGGCCAGAACGACCGTCAGGCCACCGGGAAATGTCCGGAAAATGTATTCCAACATTTTGTGTAGCTGCCCAGTAGTGCTATCATTGGTGACATGACCAAGTGTTAAAAACTGTGGCAGAGGCCATCTGTAATGCACGCCGACAAGCAATTTCATGGCCCAAAGTACAGCAACTACATTAGGGCTGGCGAGCTCCCACAGCCACAACCAAGACCAGACGTCGGTCTGCTCACCTCCTTTGCAGACAGGGAGCTATGAGTGGACTTGGAGAGGCAGCTCTACTTCCAAGATCACATTGTGACATCCACCCAGAGATCTGACATTGTGTGACCTTCAGCATCTTCAAAGCTGAATTAACTGATCCATGGGAGGACCGCATAGAGGGGGCTAATGTACGCCAGCGGGCTAAATACCAGGAGCTGGGAGATCACTGTCAGAGAAGTGGCTGGAGGGAACATTGTGTGCCTATCGAAGTCTGGTGTAGAGGTTTTGCTGGGTGTTCTGTAGGCAAACACTACACCATACTCTGCCTCACTGGATTGGCCAAAAGAAAAGCCTTCTAGGACTTTAGTTAATTTCGGGCTGGACTCAAAATCTGATTTTCAAAATAAAAAAACATCAAAGACTCAGGATGAAGTATGTATTTCATTTTCTTAAAATTCCACTATGTTGGTTTTTTATTGTATCTATTAGCAGAAATGGAGAATATATTCTATAATATACTGTACATATGGAATTCATAAGTATGTTTTTATTAGTGTCTAATTACCTGTAACTGCAAATCATGGTGTTTTCATACGCTTAGAATGAGCCTTTTATATCTACATAGGGGGCGGCTCCACATCTACAGAGCTGCCATGTTGCGCTCCTACCGAAGCGCAGAATGGACAAGCCTCTAGAGAGGGCCTTCTGCGTCTCAGATTTTTACAAGTTGCAGTGTGAATCTAGAAAGAAGCACCAGAAGGATGACAAAGAAGAAGAATGGAAGACAAAAAAGATTCAGTGATTGAAGAATCAGTGATTGCTGGGGCTGGCGAACAAGTTTGAGAACCCAAATTTTGAGAAAATGGAGGATCATATATTATTTAACACAGAAAAAGCAGTGAGAATGTAAGTACTTGGAAGTACGCTACAGACGCCTGATGGCCACCACACGCTTTAATACATGCATAGAAAGAGAGGGGTTAGGGAGGGACATTCAGGGGGTTGAAAGCTACATAGTGGACCTTTAACATACGCAAGGTATTTAATTCCTAGGTTATGGAGCTGATTCAGTTTACTTATTCAGCACCTTCCTGCTGTTTGCGGGGTTTAATGTTGGATAACGTTGGTTAAATTCTTTTCACAGGGTTGCGCCTTCTCTCCAGTTTACTAAAATATACATATATACATCACAGATATCGATATTGAGACGTACAGCATACTTCAAGCATGATCTTTATATGACCTGTGTCTGTTAGTTACAGTGTGCCGGGTCAATACGCTTTCATATAAACTGAAGTTAGTGATGTTAATGAAGCTAAGATGTTTTTTTTTTTTTTGTGAAAAAAGCTTTTGATCAAATCAGCATAAACTTTATTACCTACACATACATGTGCTCAACATTGTACTGTAATTTAGTTTTTTATACCAATCAAGTGAATCAGGACCAATTAAAGGAATCAATAACACATCCAGTTGTATCATTTGATTTTGGTGGTGTCTTGAGTTGGTGACCATTTTAAAGATAATTTATTAGAATTTGAGTATTATAGTGAGACATGTCATATATGATGGTTCTTAATCTTGTTTTTCAGATGGCTGAGATACAGATCTACAAGTCCTGTCATGAGCTGAACTCGGGTGGTCGATATAACTACTCCATATCAGTACCAGATTCCCTACAGATACAGGACTGTGATTCCTCCTGGAAAGCAGCGGTGAGAAGATTGAAGGTTGTCTTTAGACAGCAGGCCTTTCACACTGCAGCTGTAAGCAGATACTGTGATGCACTGAATGTTGGGATGAACTGTGAGTGTTTTTTTTTTTTCATGTCCAAAAGGAGGAAAAACATTATGTATTTCTTTACATTATAGGATGGGACTGATCTGGACCATGAAAGCTTTGTAGTTCGTGATTTCTGTGAAACTGGGATTCGCCATGTCGTAAGGTGTCTTAATCCAAGTAATGTGGTAGGTACATTTATAATAAATAAAAATTCTGTTTGTGTTTGTCTATTATTTTTAATGAAATGTTTGATCTATATATTTTTATTTTGCAGACGGAATACGTCTTTAATGGTATGTCCTTCCACTCTGTGTTAAACTTCTGTGCACCAAATGAGCTAAAACGGATGAGTATATTTGTTATGCAGTAAATGCATTATGATTACATTGTGTGTGTGTGTGTGTGTGTGTGTGTGTGTGTAGTTTTTAACAGCACTATATCAACCATTGAGGCTTCCAAAGTGAGCAAAAGTAAGTACTTTGCAGGATATTTCTTTTAAAATTAAATATGCTGTAATCAGTAGGTTTGTGTATAAATGATTTTTTTCTTCTCATGATTCACCATTTTTAAAATAAACCTAGAATGGATAGCCTTAAAAAGGGGCAGGGCTTAAAGTTAAGGGGGGTAGTGTAGCATGTTCAGTTATCAGCTGTGCAGTTGGGAACCATGGCAGTTGCAAGGTCTGAGCAGAACAAAACACGACACTAATATTTAGTAAATTTGATTCACCCAAGTTTGAAGTTGACTCAGGGAACTGAAGTGAAAGAAACAGGTAGTGTAAAATACAGCAGTGTCAGTCAGATTACAGCTCAGAGTGAAATTGTGCTGTTCAGTAATTGTCACTGAAAATTCAGATTAAAACTGTCATTTAGATGAACGGTGCTCAAGGTTTCTTCCTTTCTTTTTTTAGACTTGAGCCCCACAGTGACCCCTGACCCTACCCATTGTGAGTTCATACTCTGTTTTCTCTCTTTAAGACTAAATACTGAATTAGGTTCTCATATATGATGCTATATTTTGTTTAATCGCATATTAAGCACTAAAAAGAGGTGATAAATATCATGAAAGAAAATGAAGTTTCATGCCTTCTCTGTGCTGAAATGAAAGATGAACGAAAGATCATATTTCTGTCTTTTTTTTTTAAAAAGCTTATATCAGCGCTGTCATCGCCATCATCATCATTGCAATCTTTGTTGTCCTTGGAGTGATTGGAGTCTTGTGCTACAATAAACAGAGGTAAATCAGCATCACTCCCAAAGCAGTAGCTGAATGAAAGAAACTGGAAAACTGTAATCTAAACTATAAACTAAACTATAAATTGGTGATTAACAAGATTCTGTTCTTCACTGTGATTAAGTGTGTACAGGTGGATAGGTGGAGCCTGGGAGAGGATGGTGCGTGGCTGCAGGAAACAAGCACATGAGAATAACAGGTGTTAATGTTTATTATGATGCTGATTATAATTACTTTCACTGTGACATCAGTTTATTTAGCTAAGTAGTTAAAGCTAATTGAAATGTTTGTTTATTAGTGTTGGCCCTGGGGATGTGAGCGCTAATGGCTTGTTGAACAATGATATCAAAAGTGAAGAAGCTGAACCACTCAAAGTCGTTACAGTGTAAGAGTTCAACCTTAACTTCTGTTAAGGTTGTTAACAGTATAGGTATGTAGATAAACAGAGCTGAAATGAATATTGCTAGATGGATGAGTGAATGCTGTGATGGATAAATACAGCATTATTTAGTTAGAAAGATAATTGTATAGATATTTGATATTCTTTAATTCTGTGGGATTTTTTTTACTGTGTTTTTTCCATCAGTGATCAGTGAGCACAGAGTCTCCGAGCGCCAGTGAAGATTACACTTCGTCTTCAGGACCTCCACCCTGCCTGCCTCTGCCTTTTCTCTAAACTCACTTTTATATCTGTTTCTGCACTTTCACTGCACTTTTACATTTATAACACATTTTACATCTTACAAATGAATTAATATATAAATCCATGACATTTTATAGATTTCATAGAACAGATTTCGGTTCAGACCAAAAGTGGCAAATTTTTAATCGTGTCAAAGCACATACAATTCTGATACTTTTTTTATATGAAATTTGATACTCATAAAATATATATTTTTCTAATATATATTTATACTTTGTAGCCATATTTTAGGGTAATTTTTTCATATGTATTACTTGGCATATAAATAACATTGTCATTTTTGCTAAATAAAGGGAAACTCCAACCAGTGCCAAAGACTTTAAGAACACTTTCAGGCTACGTTCACATTACAAGCCTCATTGTTCAATTAAATTTTTTTTGTTTTGATTGGATTTAGACGGTTCTTGAAGGTTCAGATTAATGATTACAAGTGATCTGTATCTAACTTCAGTGAGAACACATCTGTCTTCTGAAACATCACTTGTGCGCACACAAGTGTTTTTGTGGCATCAGTGTCACCAACATGGTATTAGAACAGACAAAATTTTTGGCCTTTTGCTCTGGAGGATGGCAAAAAGGTGGTCAGCTGTAGTCCTCCTCCATTTTTACTACAGAACATCCTGCAGGCTGTTTAGGACAGGGTTCAGCAGATGCGTATCGGCAAAAAGCCACATGAAATCCGATCTGAGCGTCATATGTCCACAAATCGGATACGTATCAAATTTAGAACCACATATGAAAGTGACTAAGTAAAAAAATCAGATTTGAGTCACTTCAGCCTGATAATGTGAATGTAGCCTTAGTATATTTCAGTGTTTTAAGACACTACACATCTTCCTGCACTTTTTTCACGTTTTTCCTGCTTGCACACACACACACACACACACACACACACACACGTGTCTGAGCTCCAAGTTCTTTCTTCTGCCCAGGTGCTGCTACATGACTCCTTAATACTTTGTTGTCTGTGTTGTGTTGATAATGTTTATTGTACATATTTGTGACCATTCTGTATATATTGTACATTCCATGCCACCAGGTGTAATGCTGCTGTTTGGTTTGTTTGTGGGTTTTGACTATATTGGGGTTATTAAAATAGAAATGGAAGCAGTTTTTTTTTTCTATTTTTGTCTCTATCATTTGATAGGCAAGGTGGAGTCAAACATATGACCACTTTTCTTCGCTAACGAATAATACTGAGTGTCAAGAAATATTTTTTAAATAAAAAATTAAGTAACATTTCTCAGTCGTGAGAAAGGTTTTTTTTTTCTTAACTTTATGTTTGGCTTTCTTTTTACCTGAGCAGTATGAGAAAACTGCCAGTTCTCCCATTTCAGTATTTCAACCTTGAAAGTAAAATGAGATGACTGCTCAGTCTGTAGCCTACTGTTACTGTTCATATTCATAATTACAAGTGATCTGTATCAAAGTAATGAAAATGCTGTGGAGAGGAGAGAACAAACTTCATCTTAGTCATAACCCTTTACCTTAAACCTAAGACTTAAACCCTAAAATTAAACTTAAAATGCAAATATTAAGTATCATAGTAGCACAAATCGACACAAAGTAGCACAAATCGACAGGATATCCTGCAGACTGATGACGACAGAGCTCAGCACATGCTTATAGGCAAAAAGCCACATGAAATCCCATCTGAGCATTCTCGTTCACGTCACTTGGCTGCAAATCATTTCCTGCTAAACCCCCAGCCCTTAGATACGGCTTCAGCTCTCCAACCAGCAGCTAAAACACCTTCTAATGGCTGTCAACATCTAGCTAGCATAAAAATATACCAGAATTTACTCAAAGCAACAAATGGAGCAGGAAATATAGTATGCTTTTAAAATTATACAAATCATTGGATTTTACTCGGCAGAAAAGTTGGTCCTAGCATTGGTTTGCTAACATAGTTGACTATCTGTCAGCAGGCTAATCCACCTGATGGCAAATAATGATGGTTATCTCAAACTTTACATGGATTACCTTCAGCGTAGTCAAATAATGTGGAACCAGGGTAACTATAGTGTAAGAAAAGTTTCACCTCTCATGCCCTAATAAGTATTTGAATAACCTGGAGACGCCAGGAAACATTTGGTGTGTGTGTGTGCTTGCCCTGGTCCTGCAGAGGTAAGGAGAATAATGGGAGATGAACCAGGTGATTGCTGAAGAGTTGATTCGAAGACACCCAAATGTCTTCTGTTTTTTTTTTTTTAATTAAGCACTCCAGTCTCACCAATATACTGTGTGTGTGTGTTTGCATGCTTCACAACACCTTGTAGTGTCACACTCACCTCATTGCTTAGATCTGTGACGCAAGTGAGAAGATGAGAAACCAAGTTGAGCAGAACTGAGGTTTACAGTAGAGCCTTCTTTGGCATGTTTCTGAATCCCATTTCGTTCAGACCACAGAATAAAACATGTCCTTCGAGCCGGATTCGAACCAGCGACCTAAGGATGACTATGTTATTACACACCTACAGTCCTCCGCTCTACCAACTGAGCTATCGAAGGAGCTCTTAGCCAGAATCAGGAAAAATCAGCTAGCAAATGCATGTACAATATTACACAACCGGATCAGACACCGTATTAAAATACTCGGAGCCCCTATTGAAGGACAGAGTCATGGGGAAATAAATAATAATCACATGAGAACTGCTCGTTGGCGTCTGTGCTTGGGAGTGACCGAGGAGATCAGCTTTGACAGCCTTGAGGCAGTGTTAGAAAACCTTTTTTTAGGGGACACACTGTTTAAAAAATGACAAACCATCGCGAATTAATTCACAACAAGCCTTATCGGATTTGAGAATAAATTAACGTCCCTGAATAAACTAACGAGTCCGTTTCCCAACTTATGGGGTTTCACTGACCTCTTGTGGTTTAACACACACACACACACACACACACACACACACACAGTCTGTTTATTGAATTGAGTTTGTTGTTAGTCTTTGGTAACAATTCTGATCTTATATATTCATATAGAAAAAAATACTTGTATTAATTTAAATGCCTTCACATGCTCATAACGTCTATGTTCACATCAGTCTTATTTCCACACACACACACACACACACACACACACACACACACACACACATATATATATATAGTATTATTTTTGTACACCACTGTTGCTTGTGAGGCTTGCACACAAGAATTTAACTCACACGTCCTGCACCTGATGTAATGTGGTTAGAAAAGTAGCTACATCCGCTGTCTGAGGGGGTTGGCACTAGGATCAAGCGATTCTTTTCTCTTAATCTTGATTGGTACATCACAGTAAGCCCACACATGACCGCCCATCAGTACTCCTGCTCACCTCATGGGGTTGTTATAGAGCATTTTCGAAGGAAGAAACGTGAGTATGATTTTTTTATATACATACAGAAAGCAGTGATTACACGAATTTAAGTCTGTAAATATGCATACAGACTTATGCATGCTTATTTGTATGTTTAAGTTGGTGTAGCCTATAATTTGCACAGTGTTTCTCTCTGTATCACTTTAATGTGATCAATTTCACCTGTATACAGAGCACATACACTGATTTGACTGTTTTTTTTTTTTTATTTAGTCTACGTTTATGGCGATTTTTTTCTAAAGCAACTTTCATTTGAGACAAAATAAAACGACTATGTATGTCGATGATGGTGGTTAAGTTTCTTGGACAAGGACCCAAAATATTTTTGTGGTGCTGGGACTCAAACCCACAGCCCTCCATCATCAGTGTGAATTTTTTTTTATATTTCATCCACTGCGACACCACTGACCCGCGCTATAGTTATTTATTCCCTACTGTCTTTTATTAAATTGTCATTTCTGAAGCACCTGTGTTATGTTATGATGTGCAGTAATTAAGTACAGTACAACACAAGTTTTCTTGACAGTGAGCTCAATGCTGCCGCTGAGGAATCACGTGACCGTCATTGCGTCACTTGTTCGCTCTCTACAGAAGAACACAACCGCCATAGTTACTAGAACTACTAGTCCGTGCGATTTCTTTTTTATCACCTTAAAAAACGGACAAAAATGAGGAAATTACGGGAAACTGTAAGGAGAACCTGCTGTAGGTTGCGGATTATAAACCTGATAAAGAAACCTTTAGTAGATGGAGGTGTAATAATGGAAAAGAATTATAAACTGTGCAGTTTGATTCAGGAAGACTCTGGAGGAGGATAATCTCTCCTAGAGGTAATTACATTTAAAATATTCATCTATTTGAGAATTTGTGTCGTATAACTATAATTTAAGTAATCTGGGTTAGACCGTGTTGTTGATCTCCCAAGCGAATGATGTATCTTTAAGAATCTTTACATTTTTGAATCTTTGATTCATTGAATCTTTTGAGTCACTCGAGTTATGAGAGATTCACTGATTCACATTCGCTGATTCATCGTTCGAATCATTTCACGTTACAGAGTATCGAATCGATCAGATCACACCAGCGTGGCTGACAGACGGGTTTAAAAGATCCGTCACCTAATCCGACACAGTCCGGTAAAAAAAATAGTTTTATTTCTGCTCTGTGTGTGTATTTTATCTTTTCTACATAATTATAGTAGGTCTGGAATGAAAACAGAATAATATTAGAAGAATCAAATCTTTAATAGTAATGACAAAAAAAAGGAAACGAAGATCTGAAAAATAGATATTGTAAGCAAATTGTAGGTACAATATTCCCTGCATAATAATTTTGCATCTAATCTTTTGAGTTACTTTTTCCCCCCGCACACAATGTGATACTGGTGATGCAATGTGAACTCAAGAATATATTTTTGAATACTTTATATATTTTATTATCTTCCATGTCTTGTTCTCTGCACATAAACAAAAGGGCCTACAAACATATTGGGTCGTAATATCACTAACTGACCATCTTTTAAAACACATTAGGGCTGTCATTTGTGAGCTGAGACGTTACCTGTATGTTACCTGTACGCAGTCATCTTGTGGCAGATTTGCAACAATACAACTAGGGCTGCACCTATCAAATATTTTTGGAATCGAGTATTCTGTCGATTTTTTTCATCGATTAATCGGATAAATCATACTTTTGTGTTTTTATACAACTAAATCAACAGTGTGTTATGCAACATGAAAGGCCTCTTAAAATGAGCAAGCAATTGGCTGTTATTCCTCACAAAAAAAGGTTGTCCTTCAAACTCAACACTTTAATTAGATCGAAGCTTAAAACCTTTGGCTTATTGGCTCCAGAACTAAGCCCATTTAATCAACATTTATGACGTACATGAAAAATACTATGAAATACAACTTCACAAACATAGGTTAGCCTATTTGTCTTTAGTTTTGTCTTTTAGGAAAAAGGGATGTACCCACTGCTATAGCCCATCTGAAAATAAAGAATAAATGACAAAAAGTATAAAGGTACAAAATAGCAAAAAGAAAATATAAATAAACAATTCAAGTATTACTAACAATCCAACTTAAACAATACAGTTCAGTTTCCAATTACATCCAGATGAGGTGGGTAGGTAGCCTAGAATGTTTGTCTTCGTGTAATGTATGTCATGTGCAAGAGAGAGAATTTGTCTTAGTGCATGTGTGTGAAATGCATGTGCAAGCCTTTAAAAAAGCAAGTGGTGGTTACAATCTCATAATACAGGCTACAAATAATTACAAATACTGTACGTTCTAACAACGTAGTCTAGTCTAGTGTTCATATCAGTTAGCAATCGTAACAAAAATACGATACCTGGCAGAAGTGCAGGTCACGTGAGCAGGGGGGCACCAAATTCTGGGCCCTATGCACAAACAGTGACCATGGGCCCCCCTTAGGCACTGTAAGCTAGGACACAATTCAATCGGTCAACCGATTACATTAGTTAGCAACATTTATTGTGATCTTTGAATAATATTAATATTTAAAGGAAAATAAAATTCCAGATTCCTTAGGGGCCCTTCCCCCACATGGGGCCCTGGTAACTCAGTACCCTTCCCCCTCACACTACGACGCCCCTGCACATGAGTATGCTTTCGGTTCAGGTGCTGCAGCATTGAGGAAGTACTATTATGTTATGGCCAGATCTGTTTTACAGTGTATACGTAAAATGGTCCAGCACTTCAGACATTTTCTGCCTCTTACGCACACCGGTATCTTCATTTCCCGACATTGCCATAGAACGCAAAATAAATCGCGCCGCCTTAAATCTTTGAAATGCACTTCATTTAAAACAGTATCATAGGCAAATTTGCGTGAACCTACTGTACGTTCAAATCTCAAGAAAAAGCAATTGAGCCTTTTATAAGCGTCCACATTATAGTGACGGAGTGGCAGTCCTTGTAGTGGACGTTTGTGAAGTCCTAATACATTTCTAACATTTTAGTTGCTGTTACGTGCAGAGGCACGTAAAATACTTGTTAGTTTGTTTGTTTGTTTTTCCCTCTCTCTCTCCCTCGTTTTTCCTGTGACCAATCCTTCTCCATTCCTGTGGAAAGTCCCGCCTCCTGTGTTCGACGATTGGCCGGTGGTTAGCGCCGTCCGCCATTGGACAATCGCTCCGGTGGTCCCGCCTCCTAACTGTGTTGATTGGCCGATCACTAGCCATGGTTGCGAGTGGAGGATTGCTCCGGATTTCCCGCCTTCACGGCCTTTAAAAACCATACCCGCATCACTCCAAGGGGGGAGTTGTTTGGCGTTTGGATGATTTATTTGCGAATAGTAGTTTTGTGCTTTGAATACTTTGTGTTTTGAAAAACTTTTTGTTTGATTTACTTTGAGTTTGGTTTAATTTGGATTTGGTTTACTTTGTGTTTAGTCTTTTTGTGAGTTCGGTTTATTTAAGTTATTCAGTTATCTTTGTACATAGATACACATACAATATTGTTCATTTTGTCTTCTTTCCAGCAGGTTGGTTCAGGTTAGGTTTACTCATTCTCATTATATCTGTTGTATAGATTTCCCCTTATTTTTGTATATATCTATATTTCCTCCATTTTCTGTATTGCGATTTGCTCAACATACATTTACATATTGCACCACGTAGATAACTCTGTGTATAGACACACTAGAATAGAGACGAACACCACCCTTTGTATTCTTTTGTTTATTAGGTAGACAGTGTAGTTAAAGTACAGAATAAATAACAGCAGTCAGATAAAGATAAAGCACGCTCTTGTGCACAGTCGTTTGCTAATGACGTTATCCCGAGTTTGTGGAAAAGTTATAGTTTCCTGTTAGTAGTCATATCCTTTTATTTCATGGTTCTTGTTTTTCAGATTTCAGCCATGACACAAACCAAAACCATATTCTGTGATGAAATTGATACCAATGGTACATTCAGGTACAGCCCTCCGCCAGGTTTCCCACAGAGCGGGGACTGTGAGCCCACCTGGTACACACAGGTGAGTCCATGTTTATTTAGACAGCTTGCTTTTAACATCGCCTTTGAACAGTGAAACTGCAAGAAGGTGCTGTGATGCACTGAATGTAGGGATGAACTGTGAATTTATCAAATAGTTTATTTTGTTGCTCTCCTCTGTGTGTCTGATGTTCAGAATGGGATCGTGCTTGGCCATGGAATGTCATTGATTCAGTATTTGTGTGTGACGGGGCTTCAGCTTGTTATCAGGTGCATAGAATCTGCTCAAACGGTACATACATTTAAATAGTTTATAATTCTTGATATTTCTATGTATGGTTTCTAATTAGAATGAGCTATTCATTTTACTCTCTTTTGTTTGCAGTATGTGTGCAACTTCCAAGGTATATTCCTCCTCTTTGTTTGTGTGTGTGTGTGTGTGTGTGTGTGTGTGTGTGTTATTAGTCTGTCAGGATCAATTTTCACAGTTTAGCTTTAAAGCTCTTTGTGCAACAAATGAATTAAAACAGATCAGTGTGTATAGTAACAGGTAGCATGGCTAATGTTGTTAGCCTGTCCTAGCTTAGCATTAGCTGCTAATTCTTGTCTAATGCAAACAATTCCGCAGGAAATCCTTCTGATTTCATGAATAGCTATGAATGTGAAACAGGGAACTTTTCTTTAGATTTCTTTAGAAAATGTTCTTTTCTTTGTATACAGTTTCCAACCGTACTATACGTGATGGACTACAAGGATGTGAGTACTATATGTTTTATTATTTTTTTTATAATTTTTTTTGCTTTTTGCTTAATAATGAGGTTTTGTGAAAGTCTTGGAAGATAAAATGATTTAAATATGAATGTAATGTATTTGAATTATAAACAAGTGACATTAAATAAAACCCATTTTTGTGATTTTATATTTGTGCCAATTTTTTATACTTGGTCTGAGCTTGCAAAAATCTGAAACTTAGGGCAATGGTTTAAATCTTAAAAAAGTGAAGCGTCCCAGAATTCTCAGGGGAAAGTAGGTTCATTCAGAAAGTGCAAACAGCATTTTTATGTTTTACACAAATAGCGAGATTTGTGCCCAGGGTAACTTTTTAGGTAATATTCTAGCTAGTTAGGCTACAATAACATTAGCTGGCTGGTGGTTAGCTACTTAATCTGCTGAATTCCCACAACATAAAAGCTTTAGATGCCTCATTATGGTTAACATCTTCTGTTTGCTTCGGTTTTCACTCCACTGCAGTCTACTCCACGTCATCACTTTAGTTAATCAAATCTATATCTTTGAGTTCTCTTTTTTTAAGAATAAAATAAAGCAGGCTATTAAATATGTCCCAGAAAAAAATTAATTGTGTTCATATTCAGATGTTTTGCATTTTTTAGTTCAGATATGATTAATAAACAGGTTGAAATCAATAAAAAAATAACATGCACTTTGGATAGATTCGAAATGGTAAAAGTTAAACAGCAGGGTAATTATTTAGTTCATATACACACAACACACAGCTGTTTTCAGGTACATGAGCAAAAAGAACACGGGAATACAAAAAATTTGCAAATGTGAGTAAATCATAAGTAAAATTTGTAATTGTTTAAAAAAACAAAACAACTAAGGCGTATGATAAATCATGAGAGCAGTTTAGTCATTCTTCAACCAAATAGCCCTGTGTCTTAGGTGGCTTTGGTGTGTGTTTTAGTGTTTGATATTTGTACACTTGTACTCGCTGGTAAAATATATATATATTTTTTAAAAGCTACCAACGGGACCATATCAGGCGGTGATGTTGGAAATAGGGTTGTGCGTGAGTACTTTGTGTGATACTTCTTTTAAGATAAAAGACACTAAATTTAGATACTTGGTGTGTATAATCAATATTAATAATATAAAAATGATTTTATTATATTTGTAGATCTGTGCTGGCTGCCTGTAATTGTCCTTCTGGTTCTTCTGGTCGTGTATGGTGTTTACAGGAAATGTATCCACAGGTAAATCTGCACCACTCACACAAACAAATTAACAACAAAACTGTCTTGTGGTTACATTTGCCTGTTACCTAAAAGTTAGAAAACTGAAATTTGTTGGTCTTTACACTCAGAGGCAGTTTTTAGTGCATTGTAATGCAAATATTCCTGAAATTCAAACATTCCCACCTTGAACAGGCTGTGTAAAAGGTGCTGACGTATAAGACAGCCTAATTAAAAAAAAAAAAAAAAGTGATTCATTGTCATTATTGACACACTACAGCACACAGTGCACAACAACGAAATTGGTCCTCTGCATTTATTCCATATGTGACGTGACACACAGCAGGGGGGCAGCTATTTTCAGCGCCTGGGGAGCAGTGCTTAGGGGCAGCACCTTGCTCAGGGTACCTCAGTGGTTCCTTGCTGGTCATGGGATTCGAACCTGCAATCTTTCGATTATGGGGCACTTCATTAACCATTAGACCACCATGTGCCCCATGTTGAGATGCCACTGAAGAATAGGAAAGCCCCTTTAAACATGATAAATAAAATAAATTGTGAATTTTACATGCTCAAATAGTCCTGTTTGTTTCTTTAAAATAAAGACATTATTGATCACAACCTGGAACTGTGGTTAGAATCTTGGTACAAGCCTACTCACATACAATTTATTTGTTTCTTCTCCCTTTTTGCTCTGAGCAAGGGCAGCTTTAATTCCAACAGCAGAAGCATCCACCTGGACACGGAAACTGCATTTGCTGTAAAATGATCATATATCTGTTTTTTTGTTTGTTTGTTTGTTAGCTCTGAAAATGGTGGTGATAATGCCGACCATCAGAATGATGTTGCTGTGACGAGTCCAATGAATAACAACACGGGAGAGAATGATGAGGAATCTCAGGCAGTGAGCGGCCACGCCTTTCATGTAAGGTAGAGGCACAGATATATGCACAGAGTCCAGCTAGATGGTTGAATAAGTTGTTAAACACATGGAATACACATGATATAATGCACATGGATAGATATTGGAAGAATGGGTAGATTTTTTTTTTCTTGAACTTTGCTCTGCTTTGGTTGTTTTTCTCATACAAAATCAATAACCTGTCTTTCTTGCTTTTGTGTCTTGCTTTTTTGTTTTGTGTTGTTTTGTTTTGTCAAATTTCATGGAGCAGAGTGAGCAGTCTCCATGGATGAGTGAGGACCTCAAAGGACCTCAAAGTCTTCCTTCTACATGCCTTACATCTGTTGTGTGTATTTGAGTTATTTTTAAAGCAACACTCAGGATGCACACCCTTTTGGCTAAATTTCCAACCAAGATATGCTAAAATGTTACACTCCAAACAGCATTACTAAAACTTTTACATTTTTTTTTTAAATAGATGCCAGTATAAAACGCCAAGTGCCAAAATGATTAAAAAGTAAACAAAACATTTTTTAACCAAGTTGCAATAGCAGTATGATTTATTACATGTAGCCTAATGTGACTCTTAGACAAAAAGCTTTTTCGTGAATTAAAAAAAGCATTATAAAGCAATAGTAAAAAAAAAAAAAATCTAATCTATTATGTACTATATATTGTGCATATAGTATATGTCTAAAATCTGTTACATAGATGTCTATAGTATTTAAATATTTAAAAGTACAGTGTAAATAATTAGACTAGCTCAACTTAAAAAAAAAAGAAATATAAGCAATATATAATTTATAAGCAATACTAACTCCGCCATTAATGAATAAATCACATGAGATTTCTATAGTTATACTAACCTAAATTGTTGAGTTCATCTGACATGATTTGATTTGTCCTCTAAAAGCTTAATTAAGTAGAACCCATTTTATTTTAATTCTGTAATAAAGTGGTCAACTTTATTAATTAAAGCTATTCTAAGCTATTGCCTCCATTCTACTAAAAATTTTCGATGTAAATTGTTATCTTAATTATTTTGAGCAATAGTAACTTCAGTCAGAATAAATGACACAGAAATTTTAGTTTTTTATAATGTTAACTAATTTTAACTAAATCTAACAGAGCTCCAAATAAACACAGTAAGTCAAATGTTTACAGACTTTTATCAGGAAGTTTCCTTTAAGCAGAATATTAAAAAACACAACAATATTTTCAAGTAATTAATGTGGATTTTGGGGGACTGATCCCCTGAACTCAATCCAGGGCTTCACTCACTGTGCAGAGTATAAAGTATGATAAAAACATAATCAAAAACAGCTGTTAGCGCACCAATATGACTGCCACAAAAAAGACCAAATATGTTTAGTAACCTGCATTTGTTTTAGGTTTATTTAGGAATTTCAAGCACATGCAGTCCTTGCTGACCAATCCTTTTTTCTTAATTACGGTTGAGAAGAAGATTTAAATTTAGAACAGTAATTTTTAACATCTTGTTTTACGTATTAGCTGAGCCAGGTTATGCAGCAGCTTTTTTTTTCCAAAAGTGTGAAATCATGTACTGCATCTTCAGGCACATATTAGATCATGGGTATTTTGCCCGTTTTCAGAATATCCTGGCTTATTTCCTTGACTTTCTTTGAACAGAATTTGTATGTCCTTTTAAGCTGAATTTTTTTACTACCTAAATCTTTACGTATAACCATGTGAAATCTTTACAAAATCCCGAATTATATTGACCATTGCATTTAAATGTTTAAAGATTCTCAATGATCTTTTTTTTTTATTATTTTTTTTTAATATAAAGTAACATCATATTGCACAGTTTCATCCAAGCATTACCAAATTCAGGTTCAGGTTCTGCTGACTTTTGATTTCACTCTGTTATTGTTCCTCCTGAATGTAGTTTTAAAGCATTATGTTAACGACTGTTGAATGGTGTGTGTGTGTGTGTGTGTGTGTTTATTTATTTAAATATATATTTGTATGTGTAGATGCAATAAAATGTGCTTTATTTAAACCAGTGTTAATATTGCTGGTTGTCTCCACTGCAGTACTGACAATGCACTCTTTTTTCACTCTTTTGACCATAAATTAAAAAAATGTTCAAACTCCCTGAAGTGTATTTGTTGTTTATAATAGCACTTATAAATACCTTAAAAATGTACACTAAAGAGAACGTAAATCTAGGTGTCATGTCAGAGCTTATCTTGTCATAACATCATGCATGTTTTCAGGTGAAAACATTTAGCTTTTGAAAATGTAGCTTGTGGTACTAATTTTCAACTGGTTCAGCTGTACAACGGCAACAAGGATAGGATAGGACGTGTTTAGTAAGTGTGCTAGGATAAAAGTGTTTTCTCACTATTTTCACTATTTGTTGGATTCTACCTGTAGGATAGTTGGCTATCTATGGTTATAAACAAAAGCCATCTCTGCCTGCATTATCCAGAGAACAGGACCTTCTTCTGGTGTTGGAAGTAGCTGAACTTCACCTAAACAGTCGCTAGATGGCGCCAGAAAGTCGCTAGATGGCGTCATCACGCCGCGTCCGCGTTCTGACAAGAAGTGACGGAAGTCTCACACACACTTCTTGACGAATTTTTGTGCTCACTTCTTGAGCTTGACGAATATCAACGACAAAGCTGTAGAGAAAGTAGCTAAGGTTCGTCAAAAATGTCCCTAGAGTTGTTGCTTTTTGTAGTAAATAAATAAATAAGCAAACAAATATATAAATATTCACTGAGTTGGTTACAGTGTTTTCCCGCCGAAAACATATCTAACCAATAAATGGAGCGAACGTAGTCACGTGGTGTGCCCCCCCCCCCCCCCCCCCCCCCCCCCCCCCCCCCCCC
>JAOVYU010098912.1:5039-16986 GCA_025674565.1 Synodontis membranacea
TGCACCTCAGTGTCAGTGTAGGAGAACAACTCTTATCAGTGACCCAAGGACAGAAATGGGCACTGAAATTACATTAGAGTTTAATACACTTGCTGCAGGCAGTGGCTAGAATGATTCTGCACTAAAAGTAGCTTCCTACAGAAGTTTGAACCTAGCAGTGCTTACAGAGCTTGCATGCCATGATGAACAAAGGTCTCTGGACACACTGAATGATCTTTCAATCTGTCTTGACCACCTGCTTGTAAGTGGCCAGTCCCCAGGATGGAAGTGCTTCACCTGAATTGAACCCTATCAAGAGCATGCAGATCGGTCATGTTAAGTTCACTGCCCCAGAACATGAAAGAGAAAAGAGGTCTGGGCTATGCTTATACTCCCAGTGCCGCATGTTTAAATTTACATGTTCTCTTCACCTTAAGTGATTTTGCAGAAGCCTTACGGTTTTGTGCCAGACTTTTCTGGTGTTTGGAGCTATTTATCATTACCTCCATCCTGTTTAAAGCCTTAGTTCAAGCTGAAGAAAAGCCCAAAGGATGATTCTGCAATCTTCTGCAATGCACCGCCATGGGGATTCTATTATTTTGGTGATGTATCGTTGTTAGAGTCAACCCTTAAATAGAGAGTTGGCTTGCTTAATCTGTCTGAATGGAATTGTCTATTTCTACCTCAGGAGTAAGTGCTTGGAGAGGGAATGTTGAATCTTTCAAATTTAATTCAAAATAATACTTCCCAAATTATGATGATTTTGATATCTTGGTATGATTTTCATTCTTACATTCTTATTCTAAAAGAATAACCACAGTTAAATAATTTCATCATAATCACCTTGACTATCTCCTGGTTTTAGATCAAAGAGTGCAGACAAGGGTTAAAGCAAGGCAGAAGTAATAGTGCAGTCAGAACAAGGATAGTGTTATGTCTCGCAGCTTATACAGAGCAACTGTTTATGAGCATAAGCTGCAACATTGCTTGCTATTATTGAGCTAAACATTAGCATTAATATTAGCATCTCATTAGTAATAGTTAGTACAGCCCAATTAGCATATAATGAGTGGCATACCCAACAAGAACCACTGTGGTCATTAGAGAAGTTTTGAGCAATTTCTATAGATTGTGAAGATTAGTTAGGCTGGTTGTGCTGGGGACATTTAGGCCTGAGGCCTTTAATACTAACAGAAGGAGTAACATTAAGCAATAGTGGCTGCTTTTCACATTCTGGATCACACCTTCTACCGGTGGGTGAGTGTACAAATACAAAAGAGGCTAGTTGGTATGTTGGATGAAGTCTCTCCCAAAAACACTAATGAAGTTTTTTGAGTTGTTTAGATATCCACACAAACAGTCCAATTAAGCCAAAAGTCTTTAATGATCTAGTTATTGCTAATTGTTACAAAAAAGGAGTATCTGTGGAAGTATATGTAATAGAAAATGATGACATGCAACAGTCACTGTCTTTTCAACATCTTTGGAGCCTTTTGATCCACTGTGGCTGACTGACTGTTAGGATGGCAGTTCTTGCCACTGGGCCATTTCATGGGTTGAGGCTTTTCACAAGGACCTTGTCACCTGGAAGAAAAGGATGAGTGGAACTTTCTTTGGGCAGAGGAAGGGAATAAGGCAGGCTACCATGGTGACTATTTAACTTTTCAATAAGTGCCTGGGTGTAGTAGTCGAGGATTGTGTCCATGTCAAATGAAAGAGAAAGGTTATGTTTTACCCAAAGGGTGCTAAATTGTCATCCCATAAGTATCTTGAAGGGGTATAATTTGGTTGTGGTACTTGGTGTCAAGGATAGCAATTCTACCCAGTTTTTGCCTGTCTCCATGCAAGCCTTATTTAGCCTTTCTTTTAAAGTCCTATTCTTTCTCTTTACCATACCAGAGGACTGTGGGTGATGGGGTATGTGAAACTTCTTATAAGTTAAAAAGCTGCATTAATAATCATACACAGTGATTGTCATATACAACCTGTTATAATTCTCATGTGTTATTGGCTGTAAACAGGCTCTCACAGCAAGCAGAAGCCATAGAAAGAGGAGGAGGGGCCCACTGCTGCATTGAGACTGCACTGAGACTGCAATCAGAAGAATGAAATTGTCTTTAGGACATCTTTAGGAAGCGGTGCCTGAGGAAAGCAGGGAGGATTATCAAAGACTCCAGTCACCCCAGTCACATACTGTTCAAACTACTTCCGTCAGGCAGGAGGTATCGCAGTACTGGTCACAAACAAGCAGGCTGAGGGACACTTTCTTCCATCAGGCCATCAGACTGCTGAACACTGACCACTAACATTGATTGCTAACACTTCATAGACACTTCACTGTCACTTTATCAACACTACGACAGTTTATTTGCACTCCATATTGCACATAAATGCCATTTTTGCACAACACTCATCTGCGGACTCATCTGCGGTCTGCACTCATCTTTCGGTATATGTTATATATACTGAACAAAAATATAAATTCAACACTTTCGGTTTTGCTCTCATTTTGCATGAACTGAACTCAAAGATCTGAAACATTTTCTACATACACAAATATTGTTCACAAATCTGTCTAAATCTGTGTTAGTGAGCACTTCTCCTTTGCCGAGATAATCCATCCCACCTCATAGGTGTGGCATATCAAGGTGCTAATGCCTAAACATAAAAAAAAACAATAAAAGCAAATAAAACTATGAAAAATAGACCTGGACTACTACCCAAATAAAAGAGGAAGGCAGTTACGGAATTGAAAACATGGTTTTAAGTTTGCTTAAGTATGATAAAACCGGGCCCCAGACAGAGAGGAATGTGTCCCCAGACCCCCTAAATGAATATTTAATCTTCTCTAAATGTATGAACTGAAACACATCGGCTAACCATAAAGACAATTTGGGAGGATGTGCTGTCTTTCAATGCAATAATGTCTTTGTGACCTTTCCTTGATATGAAACATTTATCAGAAACATCAGAACATTTATCAGAAACATGCTTCAGGCTGAAGGGTTATATTAAGAGCATCCGATAATACTTTAAAGATCCCAGACCAGTAGGCTGCCAGAGTGGGACAGGACAAAAACATTTGGGTTGAATTTGCAGGGGCATTATGGCATCTATCACAAGTAGCATCTAGATTAGGGGAAAACTTTGATAATTTAACTTTGGTTAAATGGATTCTAAATAATCAATGCTGAGCTTGTCGCAAGAGGCACTGTTGTTCACCCTTTGGTGTGTGTGGAGTTTGGAAAATTATGGTCGTGGCTCTGAAGGAAATGGTGTATTTGAAAGTAGCGAAATAGGTTAGACCGAGGTAAATTAAATTTCTTTGAGAGATCATCAAATCTTGCAAAGACACCATTTATATACATATCCTTAAAAGCAGAGATTCCATGTCTTTGCCAGAGGGAGAATGTTGTATCTAATCCTGCTGGGGGGAAAAGGTGATTATTACATATAGGATCTAAGGAAAGGGAAGCCTTAAACCCAAAATGCTGTCTAAATTGGACCCATATTTTGAGGGTATTTGTAACTACTGGGTTGTTAGTAAAGTATGAAACTGTTAACTACTGGTATTCTAGTGGAGATCAAAGCTAACAGACATGTTGAAACACAAGATCCGGCTTCTAAGTAGCACCAACTTGTATCTGGAGCGTGACGCCAATAGAGAATCTTCTGAACATTCACAGCCCAATAGTAGTAGCAAAAATTAGGTAGATCCACCCTGACGCGTTTGCAGTAGTTCTAAACATATTCTGGGACACTTGCTGTTCCATAGGAATGAAGTAAAGCTTCTATAAACCATTTAAAAGAAAGATTTAGGAAGATATAGTGGTATGCAGTGAAATAAATACAGAAATTTGGGGAGCACATTAATTTTTATGCAATTCACCTTTCCTGTTAAAGATAGATGAAGCAACCTCCTTTTCTCTAGATCCGTTTTAATATTTTCGAGAAGTTTTCTTGAAAAAGGCGTTGCATATCTCTAGTAATGTTGATGCCCAGGTAATTGAAACTATTCGTGGCCATTTTAAATGGTAGCGTTTTATCCTGTATTTGTAGAGACAAGTCATTAACAGGGTAGCATTCACTTTTACCCAAATTGAGTTTGTACCCAGAGAATGAGCCACATGTCTCCAGTACAAGCATAATACAGGGAATGTTTAGGATAGGGTCCAATATATACAACAATAAATTGTCTGCAAACAAAGAAAGCCTGTGCTCCTGTCCACCTCTATAGATTAAAGTTTAAATTTTAAAACTATGACCTTAAAAAACCACACACATTGTACCTGGGACCACTATTTTTTAAAGCAAAGGGTTGTACATGTCAATACTGACATGTTCCTTGTTTTACTGCAATGTACAAACATGTAATTTCATTAAAACTATAGTAGCCAAAGGTACAATTTGTTTTATGAAGAAAATTGCTGGTAAGATTTATTGGGCATGTTCAACAAGATCTTATTCTTTCAAGTTCTTATTTAAAACCCAGGAGCCTTTATTATATTTTGAAAACTAATGTAAAATGTTTTTGTTCTGACTCAAACATATAGAAGTCATAAAATAAAAATCTGTAGCAAAGTTGTACAAAAGAATTGCAGTGTTCTAAAACTTTTGACCTGTAGTGTGTGTGTGTGTGTGTGTGTGTGTGTGTGTGTGTGTATATATATATAAATTTCTATTTTATACATATTCTAAAATTATTACAATATTTCATTTTGAATTTGAGTAAATAATTTTCAAAAAATTTTTTAATACTGTGTATCTCTCAGTCTATTTCAGTACACTCATCCATAATCATGCTGACTGCTGGGAAGACTGCTGACTTGACAGTGCTGTCTGAATGTGGTACAGAAGCATATACATTGACTGGAACAGAAAAGTGTGGTGAGAAAGGTGCACAAGCAACAGGGGTGACTGCAGCCTTCAAAGGAGGTCAAGAAAAGTCAATTCAAGATCTCAGGAGAGCTTCACATGGAGTGGACTGAGGCTGGTGTCAGTGCATCAAGAGCCCAGACGTCTTCAAGAAAGGGGCTACAACTGTCACATTCTTAATATCAACCACTCCTGAACCAGAGACGAGATCAGAAGCATCTTACCTGGGCAATGGAGAAAATTAACTAATAACTGGATTATTGCTCAGTGGTCCAAAATCCTCTTTTCAGATTATAAAAAAATTTGCATTTCATTTGTAGATCAAGTGTCACGGCTCCTGCACTCCTCGGCCCAACCCTCTCCTTCTGCGCAGATGCCGTGCTCCTTTAATGCGCAGAAGACAGCCGAGAGTGTCTGCGTGTTGCCCATGGCAACACACTCCCGGTGCACACGAGCGGAGGAGAGAGACAGACTTGCACATGCTCGTAACGACACACACCTGAAGACAATTACGGGCACACACAGCCTCATTATAAAAGACTGACTCACGCGAGCGTCAGCGTGAGGCATTGTTCTATATTTTGGACTTGTCACGATTGGACTTGGTGATTTTCTCTCTCCGGCGATCTTCTGCCCCCGCCATATCGCCGCCTCCTTGTTGTACTGTATGTACGGTTTACTTTCAAAGAAGCATGAAGCTCATGTTTACTATTTTGGTTTATCGAGGTCCTGTGTTTGGTGACTTATTTAGTTCGCTGTCTGTCAGGACTCTTCCTCAGTTTAGTTATCAGGTGTGGTGACTTTCCTATCCGCCTTTTGTTTGTGTTATTCGCCTTTAATAAAGACTTCTTTGTGTTACATTGAGCTGCTCCCATGTTCGTCTGTTCCTGCGTCTGCGTCCGACTCTCCATCACATCTTCACCTCCATAATCCCTTCCCGCGGTGCATGACATCAGGGTCCTAGAGTCTGGAGGAAGAGTAGAGTGGTAGAGACTCCAAGGTGCTTAAAGACCAGTGTGAGGTTTCCACAGTCTGTGATGATTTGGGGTGCTATCCCATATGCTGGTGTTGGCCCACTGTGGTTTATCAAGTCCAAAGTCAACACAGTTATCTAAAAGGAGATTTGATGGAGATGCCAATTTCCTTTTCCGACTTAGCACCTGCCCACAATGTCAAAACTACTACCAATTGATTTCCTGACTATGGTATTACTGTCCTTGATTGGCCTATCAACTCAAGACTCTGTATGATATTGTCAAAAGGAAGACGAGAAACACTCAACCCCAAAATAAGGTTGAAGGATGAAGGCCACTACCAAAGCAACCTGGGCTTCAATAACACATTGCCACAAGTTAATCGGCTCCATGCCACACCGCATTGATGATGTAATTCTTGGTCAAGGAGCCCCAACCAAGTATTGACAGTATAAATAAACATACTTTCAAGACATAGAATAAATAAATTGCAAAAAATGCACTCTTTCACAATTTTAATTTTTTATATGCACTCGTATTTGCATAAGCATAACTATTTGATTAAAAATATGCAGATAATATTCATGTGTACTACTTCTTATTGCTATTGGCAAACACATAAATTAATAAAATCAATGGTTCCAATAATAAGTAACATTCGTACACATTTCCTCCTAAGAGAGCGCATGTCTTTGTTCTGAGGAGCTTGGGTGTGGGTGTGTGTGTGTGTGTGTGCGCGCAAATGCCTGTGTATGTATGGGTGTGTGCGAAGGAATGTGTGTGATGGAGTGAGTGTGTGTAGGAATGTGTGTGAGGGAGTATTTACATGTGCGCATGAATGTACAATTCATGAAGGCTTCTCTGTCATACCCAATTTGGTTACTAAGTATCTTTCTTTGACAAGTTAAAAATGCTAGGCAGAAAAGTTTGTGGAGTCAATTGGATGACCATTTTGTAAAATCTTTTTTAAAGTTCAGATTTCTTGGGAAACTCTGTTTAGGGTCATTTGGGATAGTAAACCCTTGTGTCTTGAGGGTCATCTTGCTGTGGCACCGGGATGTCTGGTTTTCTGGTGTTGTAAATTGTCTTGGTAGAGGTAAAAAAGACAGACGTTTATTATAACAGCGCCTCTGGTATTTAAACAAAAGGGGTCCTGTTGGATAGTTTCCTGTGCCTGAATGCCTTAAAATAAAGAAAGTCTGGAGGTCTGTTGATAAAATAAACCTCTCTGATAAAACATTTTGCCACGGATAGGTTTGATCTCACAGAAGGAAGGACATCTGGAAACCCCTATCCTTCAGAGGGCATCCCCATCTTCCAAAAAATAAGCAGTTCATTACAGCCCAATTGAACCATTTAATTACAATGTTGAAGAAAACACATCAGTATCTATATTCCACTTTAATTGCATTACAATCTGTCATGGCCTGGCTCCAAAGAAGTGACAGGAGGGCAGATCAGACATAAATAAAGTTTAGGGGGGGAAAAATAGAATTTGATTCACATAGGTAAATTTATCATACCAGTAAAAAACAGCACATAAATTAACTGTAGTCATGATATTCAGCAGAATTGCTGGTGTAAACAAACAAATGTTTGTGGGGTAATCAGACATGGGGTGTTGTACTGTAGCAACCAAAATCCCAAGGAAAAAAAAAGCTTTTAACTTGAGGGGGAAAAATAGCAGAGACAAACTGCCTGATTCCATTAGACTTTATACACCTTGGAGTAGAATTTCCAGGTGACCAGCATCAGAATGGAAGGCCCTTCAACTCTGACTACCTGCAGACACACTCAATAGCAGGTTGGCTTTCTCAACTGAATGAAAGCTGATAAGCTCATCACCAGCAAAAAATATTTTTTTTCAAATGATACTTGATGCCACTGGATAGACCTTTTTATGTTTACTGGCAAAGTGTTCCATGTCATAATTAACACATCCAAAACCATGCAGCCAAACACAACTCTAATGTTTGCTGGCTAGGATGGTGCACCCCATGGTGTAGAATGTACCACATATTGTCCTCCTTTGGTGTGGCATCTACTTCTGTCATTCGTCACCATTTTTAAAGACACAGTTCATGTATTTCATATAATCTGCCTTGAAATGTCCTCCAGTTTTCTGGAGGGCACCCACACAAGGAATACTTGTTGCAAGTGTGTATGACTCATTAGGATTTTTCTTTCCTTGACTAGGAAAAAAAGAGCTTCAAGAGGTGTGCAAGCAGGGTGTTGGATGGGACGAACCTCTCCCCTAGTTGTTAGGAGTCTTGGATTGAAATCAAGCCTTCAACATTATTGTTTCAATTTAAAGACTGGCAAAGAGACACCAGTCAGGGCTCATTAGTGTGGAGGTAAGAGGAATAATTGCTCTTGCATTCATCAAGGCAGCACAAGGAGAAACCTTTGAAAAGACCTGAAATGGTCTAGTCAAAAAGAATTGCTAAACTACTAAAAACTATACCTACTTGATTCAGAATAATGGCAAAGAGACCAACTTGATAAAAAGTATGGTGAAGGGACCACAAGCTTAAATGCAGATAAAATGATTTCAGTGCCTGGTTGAAAGGGTGAACAATCTAATAGTGCACACAAGTACTGGTATTGCTCTCTCTACTCATATTAGTGTGTCTTGCAATCATGCAGGATGCTGGGTTCACTCTAAGCAACTAGACCCATAATTTCCTGGCTGTGCCACAATAACAGTATCTCTGAGACAGCAGGTCCAGTCTGATGGCTAGTACACAACAGCAGGCAGGAACATGGCCTGTTTAGCCAATATAGGACTGTCAACAATACCAACAGCCTGATCTTTTGGATGTGCTGCAGTGTCATCCACAACAGTGGCAGCAGACTTGGACTTGGCCTTGGTCTGTCATGTACAAAAGCATTCTGGCCCAGAGTCCCTGTCACTGTCCTGTCTAAAAAGTCAACTTCTGACTTCTTGCTGTGGGGATTCACTTTTGAATCACTTTGTGACAGACATACTGCTGCTGTCTTATTGTAAATGTTCAGTACACTGATAAAAATGATGGAAAAAACAATCTGTGATTTGAACAACAACAACAAAAAAATCTACTGAACATAAATATAATAATAATATAATATAATCTTTAATGCATTCGAAACTGCTCAATGTGAGCAAACTTTGAAGGTCTGGCTGGTCCATTTTTTAACTGTTTGTTTAACCATATTGTTTTACTGTTTAAAGTTGCTCATAAGCATAATTCACTGTTGTGCTTCTCATTCTTTTGTTATATGCCTTCCAAATTACCTGTCAGTGACAGCTAAGTTTTATATTGTTATACTTGCTAACTAGTACAGTTAACATTAGATATGTAGGATACCTTGCTAGAACCTAGCTAGTTTAACTGTTTGAACTTCACTTGTAACAAGAATACACAGCTAACCGTGTTTTTAAATATAGGCTAATGTTAATATTAAACCATAAATAAAACTCTTTATCTGTATCTGTAATATTAGTTTAGTGAATTATAAATGAATGTGATTCAGGGTTGATTAGCAAGGTAGTAGGTTGGCTACCATTAAATGGGGTGGGTGGGGGGTGGACGCGTATTTACCGAGCGGGGGGGGTGGGGGTTTTGGGTGGACGCGTATTTTCCAAGCGCTCCTAACCCTAACCCTAAACCCCATGCGCAGAATAGATTGGGCAGGCGGCACGGACCGTGTACTGACACTTGCGCTCCATCATTTTGATCCCACGTCGTGGCATGTGATGTCATGAAAAGTCTGTCAGCATGCCACCAGAAATTCCTCCATTCTGCCTATGGTTTCCGACCCCTTTCCTAGCCTTTTTGGTGCCCTGGGCACCCCCCACACAGACACATAAAACATATTAAGGATTGTACATTAGCATATTTTATTGTAAAAGCTGTTGACGGAACCATACTTAATTTAACCAGATATGTATGTATATATATACTGTCTACTGTCTGTCTACTGCTTACTATAATAGCCAAGTGGCTAACAAACATAAACAGAAGTTTTCCCTATCCTTAATAATTAATGTTATCTTGTTTCAGGATACATGTCATGCATAATACCTGCCATTATCCAATGACATATCTGCTTACCTTTATCTTTAGCTCGTTTCTCCTTCTCTTCTTTTCTCTTTTTTTCTGAACTGAGCACCTGATGGCTTTGACCATTTCTTGTCCATCTTCCATCGGTGTTAATTTGCACTCCAGTATGAACACCCATCCCCCTGAGAATCACGACAACGTCGTAAATTAATATACCTACACCTTAGTGTGCAGGTTCGGTTTGTACAGGTTTTTGTTTTCTTTTTTCCTGTAATTTCGCACAACCCAGAAAAATTTAATTGTGACATAATGGGCTTGGATTGACAATATTATGAATGAAATGTGCTTTTAAGCAGCAGGCGCACCTCGTAAATGGATGGTGCACTTACCACCCACAAATGGGCAATAGAAAACCTATCTGCTGGCATGATGTCGGGGCAGCATGGGTGCGCACAAAAAAAACAAATAAACAAATAAAATAATTTTTTTTGCCGAGTGCCCTATGCCAGTCCCCGCCACGATGCCGCCCTGGGCAACGGCCCATGTCCCCCATATCAAAACCCGCCCCTGGCACCAAGGATCAGACTTGTTTGTCCAGTGACTTATTAGTCCAGTACTTCCAACAGATGCTCGATTGGATTAAAACCTGGGGAATTTGGATTGAGTCTTGCACCTCTGTGTTCACTGATCCACAGGACAACAACAGCCACTGATTTCAGGTTTAAATGCAGAGCGGTAAACCATCAGTGAAAAGTTTTTCAAACAAAACTAATCATTACAACTTATTTTTGACAATTCTGTCTGAAGCGCTAGAAAAAATGTGTTCTCAGACATCTTTCAGAGTCAGAAATTAGCCTATAATTTTCTATGATCATGTGGCTCCAGGAATCCATGTCCATCATGACCTTAATTCACTCTTCGCTTGTTGGTTTAGGAGAGTGGTGATGTATGTAACACACAGATAACAAGAACAAAAGCCTTTTATGTGCAGATGATAGAACTGTGAGATCTAAGGGAAATGAACCACAGACATACCAGGTGCATGTTCCCTTAACACTGCTCAGATGAAATCATCTTTGCAAATCATATTTGCTACAAGCAACAGAATGACTGCTGGAATAGATTTATTTATAGTCTTTTGAATTCTGTCCTCTTGTTTACATGAACAAACTTAACCATATGCTCTTTCATATTTTCGTTTCTCCATATAAAGTTAGCTGAAATGAATAAGTATTTTGTTATCGAACTGATAGGAATATGATAAAAAAAAAATTAGCTGCACCAGTGGCAGCCAGCCACTTTCACACAAGTTTAGCTATAATCATGAAATGAATCAAATTACTTTATTATCAACCAAAAATGCATGAATTGTATGCCCTTATAGAGAGTACAGTGTTCCAAGCTTGCAGTCTTTGATAGCCATTTTCATGCTTGTAGTTGTGTACAACTTGAACTGTTGTTTAAATATATTAACTTTCTTATTTCTCACTTATACCTTTCTAACACTGTATTTAGTATACTACTGATATTCGTAATAAATGAGATGGTGTGCTTAAAAAATTGATAACTGTTTTTGTTTTATTAATTTGTGTGTGTGTGTGTGTGTGTGTGTGCGTGTGTGGCGTGTGTGTCTTCTGTGGACTGTCTGTGCCAAAAAGTTTTCAATTCCAGAATTAAAATGGCAACAGTGTTTCAGCAGCAATGGGAGCTTATCTGGGAGTATTATATTATATTAACTGGTGATTCTTGGTTTGAAACCAGCAACTCTGCTAAGAGTTTCAGACTTGGTAAAAGGTTGACACTCTGAAGAATACTTCATTAATTCATCCAATCTCTAAAAACTGCTTTTCTTGGACAGGGTTGCAGTGAATCCAGAGCCAATCCCAGGAACACTGTCATCAGTGACTGGCTACATCAGCAAGTGCATCGATGACATCACTATCTTCAAGACCATCACCGCGAGGACAAACCAGAAGCCGTGGATGACTGCGGAGGTGCATGAGCTGCTGAAGACCTGTGATTCTGCCTTTAAAGCAGGAGACAAGGCGGCCCTAAGAACAGCGAGGGCCAAACTGT
>JAOVYU010098919.1:0-12069 GCA_025674565.1 Synodontis membranacea
TGGAATATTAACGAACTCATCCACTGATACACGTAAAGACGCAATTAAACAGTCAGCCGGTGTGTTGTACTGGGGATACTCACTTCCCGATCACCTCACACAGCTCATACACATCCTCAAACAGCACATCATCGTCAGCCATGGTCCAACCCGGGGATCGGGGATTCTAGCTTTTTGCTCGCGTTATCTCCGGGTGGGGGGGAAATCCGTCCAAAACCCTGGGATGTGTTTGTGAATGAAATCGGCGGCTGCAGCTTTATTTCGTCCTTTTGCGTTGAGAATCCGATCTCGATCACGACGCAGATAATTCCCCGTCCGAAATGATTATTCCCCAATAATGCCACTGATGGAAACTGGCTAACCTAGCTAGCCAGCTCGTTCGCCTGTGATGTATGTTAAGGGGGCTGACACTCTTCTCCACCCCACCTTCTCCTCCCTCGTCTAGCAACCCGGTGGCTCTGTAATCCGCTGATCCACGCTGTGCCGGGAACCAAGATTTAAAGCGCTGATCCGAAGAAGACGAGAAAGAATGCACAAAAAAAAATTTCCGCCGATTTGGCGGGGAAGATATGTAGCGAAGATTCTATTTTACTGACCAGCAGGATTAATGACACTGTCCCTGTATAACGCTCCGTGCTGCACGAATCACTGTAGCTTTACATTGCTCCTCCGAGAACACGCACGGTTTTGCACTCTGGAATATTTTTTTTTTTTTTTTTTTTTGCAGTACACGCCCTGTCTCCAAAAGGATGCAGCGATTTTCACGAAATATTCCGAAATAAATACACGGCTATCGGTATCTTCTTGGCCTTCGTTCCCTGAGTGCCACTCTGCTGCTCTGAAACTGCTACTCCTGTCCAAAAAAAAATAAAAAAATCCAAAGGCTCCTCCTTCTGAAATGTACGAAACTGGAAAAATACAGAGCCAACATGGCTGCATCTACGCGTTCGGATACCCGGATGAAGCCAATACATGGAACTGCATCACTTGAGCCAAGATGTCTGGATAAGGGCGCGCCTCTTCGCTTAACGTCAAGCAGTTTCCTGACCACCCGACTGAAAAAAAATCCTTCATCACGAACCAGCCAATCCTTTAACTCTTATTCTTATTAAAGTTATCCCGAGCATGCCGTGTGCTGGTTGACCACATCTTTACGTCAGTGTCTGGACGGGTTTTGTTTCTGCTGTTAGTAATATTGGTCTTACGTGCTTACAAATTCTTTATGAGACATGAGAAACCTTAACAGAGCAAAATGACAAAAAAAATAAAATAAAAAATACCCATCAAATCACACATTTATTTTCATTATTATTCATCTTACTTTATAAATCCTATTCCTTTAAATACCTAAAACAGCAACCTGGGATCAAAATACTCATTTATTTATAACATTAAAAAAAGAATCATATTTAATATATTATAATTATTAATGAACATGCACATAGTATATACCACATAAAATATGTTTTCTTCTTTTTCTAATACAAACATATTATGTGGAATTGTTGTTTTGATAATCAGAATCATAAATTGATTTCATAGACATTTGCCTTTCCTAGGTCATCGTTTTGGTGAGAAAAGCCAGGTTAAAGCCATTATAAGTGTTTTTGGCTACACAGTACTAAGAGCAATGGAGAACTGCATGGCCCTGCATGATTTACAAGCACATTTACCTGACAATCACGAAGACAGTCGTACACTTACATGACTGTACCAGCCCTGGACTATGGCCTGCTAAATGCAACAAAAGTGGATGATAATAACACCAGTGATAGAATGCATGAAATAATGATTATGATTATTATTATTATTATTATTATTACTACAGCAAAATTGAATGCTCAAATCTGACTGGTCAGAAGGTGTGTATTATTTTCATATAACGGCATTGGCTCAGAAAGTAGTGTTTGCTCTAACACATCTTAATAATCTAAGACTAATAATAAATGGATTTCTAAGATTACCTTTAATGCATCAGTTCAGTATAATTAAATATTTACATTAAAAAAAAAAAAAAAAAAAAGATTCCCCACCCAAACGCTTCAGTTTTATTCCATTTCCCATAATAGTCCACAAGAATGTCTATATGGGGCAGATGTACCAGTATCAGAGTGGACTTTTTTTTTTTTTAAAGTAATAATGTTTGAACTTAGGAAGAATTCAGAAATCAGTATTTTCTTGGAGTAACCCTGACATTTAATCACAGTTTTCATGCATCTCGGCATGCTCTCCACCAGTCTTTCATGTTGCCCTTGGATGACTTTATGCAACTCCTGGTGCAAAAATTCAATCAGCTTGGCTTTGTTTGATTACTTGTGATCATACAGCTCCCTCTTGATCACATTCCGTAGGTTTTCATTGGGGTTCAGGTCTGGAGATTGGGCTCGCCATTACAGGGTTTGATTTTATGGTCATCTGTCCACACTTTGATTGACCTGGCTATGTGATTTGGAGCATTGTCCTGCTGGAAAACCCAATCCTCAGAGTTAAGGAAAATTGTCAGAGCAGTTGGAAGCAAGTTTTTTTCCAGGATAACCTTGTACATGGGTTGCTCAAGCACCCCCAGATCATCACCAATCCAAGCCACTGTGGCTTGTAGGCCTCTCCAGGTCTCTGTCTAACCATTAGATGACCAGTTGATGGAAATAGCTGAAAATTGGACTCACCAGAGATGATAACCTTACTCCAGTCCTCTACGGTCCAATCCTTATGGTCTTTAGCAAACCTCAGCCTGGCTCTTCTTTGCTTCTCATTGACGAAGGGCTTTTTTTTTCTAGATTTGTATGACTTCAACCCTGCCCAGAGGAGCATTTTTCAAACCGTCCTTGTTGTGTTGATGAATAGATATTTTTGCATTCCGATTAAATTTAAGGTACTACTAAATTTAAGGATTTTGCCATCGAAACTGGTCCTATTGCAAGAGGATAGTGATGA
Source organism: Synodontis membranacea (assembly GCA_025674565.1). Lineage (NCBI taxonomy): Eukaryota > Metazoa > Chordata > Actinopteri > Siluriformes > Mochokidae > Synodontis > Synodontis membranacea. Next base: position 2,935 of record JAOVYU010098919.1, read on the forward strand.
TCACAGCACTGGTTTTTATATTCTTCCTCGTTAAATAATATAGTTCAGGTGATCACCTAATCAGTACCTCATAAAGTAAAATGAGGTGTGCCTGATGAATAATTTAGATTCCCATCAGATTCATGTCAGATTTGATGTCAAGATGTTGCTGATGTGAAATTGTGAAGGGATTTTTGATATATTATAAATTGTTGAAATGGTGAAACAATGAATCAACAATTACCCTTGGCTAGAATGCTCCTAGACAGTTCATCGGATTCATGACAGATTTGCTATTCAGCTATATTATTATTATTATTATTATTATTATTATTATTGTTGTTGTTGTTGTTGTTGTTGTTGTTGTTGTTACCATACTTCCACGTAGGAGTCTATGGCAGCCCATAAAAAGCTTGGTATGCTTTTTATAAAGTTTTTCCCAATAACTGATAGAAGACAGTCTCCACTACCTTCACACCAATTGTATGCCACTAAAGCCCTAAAATATTATATAAATATTTGCATATTTGTAAAATTGCATGTACCACTCATGAAAATATAAGGGTGAGGGTGCTAAGTGTTGTTAACATAACAAATTAACAGATTTTTCAGACAGGAAGACTGAAAAAAAAAAATCACAATCGCTTTTTTTTTTGGCTTCTTCTACTGCCATTTTTGCCCAATCATCACCAAATCTTGTGAGACCAGTCGGGTAAAAACTTGTTTCCCAGATTTATGATGGGACAATTCATCCACAACCAAATCTCAGTATTCTGGATGTAACAATTTTGTGATTTTTCAAACAGGATGGCCAATATGAAGTTTAAGGGAAAAAAATGTTTTTCTTCTGCAAATTTTGTCTCACAACAATTTAGAAAAGTTAACTGGGAGACCAACTCAAACAAATGTAAAGCCATGTTCAAAGAACACCATGATGTCACTTTCCCCCATGTTGGATTTTCTGCCATTCTGAATTTTTTCAAATTGAAAACTTTTTTTTTTTGCTTCTTCTATTACAAACTTTCTCCAATCATCTTTTTAACACTCATGTCTTTAAGACCAGAAACTGACTTATGATAAATCACTTAAAGTTATAATAAAAAATGCCAATTAATTAAATTATTAACTGACTTATGAAGCACATTGGAATATGGATATTGCTATATCACTTCATAACAACACAATGACTGAAATAAAAGAGCAGAAAAAAACAGTACAACTTTCTCTATGGTATGGAAACTCTTTTCAGTACACTACCCTGCTGGCTTCATGACAATTTATGTTTAAATGCCAATAATATTATTATTCATTTGTAGGAATGTGAGGACCTGTGGAAGAGTGATGTTTCTGCTTGAACTGTCCATAATCTTTGGACAGCTTTGTTATGTTTTGTTAGGCAGCAAGTAGCAAAAATATTAAAATGCAAAACTTTGGAGTTGATTCCACACATCCACACACTGAAATTTATTTGCATTGTGCACACTCACAGCAAGAAAAATGAACTTAGCACTGGAGAGTTTCAGAGAATGAAAAAGGTGGCTACTAATAAATTGTATCTTTATTTAGAATTTGTCTGTTCGAAATGTGACAAAATCTTGACTTGAAATACAGATACACAGTTTCGAAACATGTGGAAAGTGATTTAAAAAATTATAAGCAGTAAACAATGTACAGGTCCATTAAACATGCCTCTTCAGGGCCCATATTGGAGTCACTATGGCCAGAAGATCTGAGCCCACAGTGAGCCCACTACCGGTGTGAAATCCAGGGCACGTCTGGGCCCCCAATATGGGTCCAAGCTGAGGCCCCAACAGGCCAGCTCAAAGTGTGGGCTGTCCACAGTAAGCAGTCTGGGCCATTAGTGGGGTCCTTGGGTGGGCCCACAGTATGCCAACACTATGCCATACTTTGGGTTGGGCGTAGGCTTTCCCACTGAGGCCCCACACATTCCCTTCATGTCACAGTGGTAACGGGGCCCACAATGGGCTGCCCACAGTGGCCCAACACTGTGGGTGCACTGTGGACATACTGTAGGCACACATGGGCATAATGAGCATACTGTAAGCATACTGAGAAAACTGTGGGAACACTGTGTGCATACTGTACACTCCTGGGGGCATGAGAACATTGGGCATACCGTGGGAACACTAGACCTTCTGTGGGTGCACTATGGGCATATTGGGCATACTATGGAAACACTGTGGACATATTGGGCATAATGTTGGGTCACTGTAGCCATTTTGGGCATACTTTGGACACTCTGGACACTGGGCACACTGTGAGTATGTTGGACATACTGTGGAAACACTGTGGGCATATTGGGCATACTGTGGGGACACTGTAGGCATACTGGGCATAGTAGGGCATACTCAGAGACACCTGTGAAGGCACAGTGCTCCAGTTCCCCCACAGGTGTGCTCTGTGGGTACTCAACAAATTTGTTTGGTTCTATAAATACTATTACTATTAATACATATACAGAATGATTGCATTTGAAAGTAGCAGTAATAAACAGAGTCATACATTTTGAATATTTACTGTACATTTATTCAGAGCCCTGTATACTAAATACTGAATAAAATGCTTTTTAAACACAGAACAATGGCCAATTAGAACCACATTAGAATGCAATAAGTATATTATAAATTAGTCAATTCAGAAATGCCAGTGGATCTTAGCCATTTATCTTTTGGTCCTCCTGCTCCCCCATCCTGGTCTTATTCACAGCTTCCTCTTCGGATGCTGTAGCCCAACTGCTTTTTGTCATGGCATCTATTGTGCGTCTATTAATACACTATACTGTATGGAGAAAAGTTTGTGTTCACCTGACCATAACACACATATGTGCTTTGTTAAACATCCCAGTTTAGATTTAGTCCCCTTTGCTGTTATAATAAGCAAAATCTTTCCTGTTCCACTAGATTTTAGAGCATGTCTGTGGGAATTTGTGTCCATTCACCACATGAGCATTAGGCACTGATGTTGGGTGAGGAGGCCCAGGGTGCAGTCAGCGTTTCAGTTCATTTGTACTTGAACTTGTATTTGTCTTATTTGTACACAGATCTTCATAATTTTACAAATTGTAGAAATGCTGGTTAGTGAATGTAGTGTAGATGACAGATGGGTTGCCATGTGAACGATTATTTGGTTTCAAAGTCACCACACCTTGGATGGTTGCATGAGCTGCTAAGGCTTCTGCATAGTGGCAGGCATCAATCCTTGGCCAATAGGTGATGTAGTCTGCTGTGGATTAGGTGATATATAGACCATGCAATAGCAGTGACCACTCCCACAGGAGTTGTGCCACAGGAGTTGTGCCGTCAACAGTCTGTCAAACACCCAAAGAAACATGAACACAAGAACCAAACATGAACAAGCTAGGCAGAATCTGACTTACGCATGACAAAGGACAAAAACAATGTAAATACATTCAATGACTCACACTGCTGTGTGCACGAGGAGTTTTTAAATAGTATTCAGTTAATCAAGTTTAGTCCAGCTCATCTGTGGATACATAGGTTGGTACATACCACATGGTACCATGCTGCAACCTGGGAAGTGAAGTTTACTGAGCGAGTCAATCTCCATGAATCCAGAAACTGCCACTTGGCCATGGCATTGCACAGCAGGGAATTCAGGCAATTCCATTACAGATCTCTGCCATTTATCTTCTGGTCCTTCTGTTCCTTCCCCCATCCTGGTATCTAGCATTGCAGAGCCAACATTTAATTGAAGCTTCTGCTTTGTATTCTGTGGTCCAGCTGGTTTTTGTCAATGCATATTAGAAAGAAAATATCACTCAGTCATATTCTATACCACTTATCCATTATGGGAAAGCTGGAGCCAATCTCAGCTTTTATAATGATAGGATGCTGGACTGGAATTCTGGACCCTATCAAACCCTCTCGAATGACTGGCTTATGCTTAAAATCCTTCATGTGCACTCAGGATTTGGAGAGTCATCCTTTTGTTTTAATGCCCCAAATTCCTGGAATAATCTTCAACACACTCTAAAAATAAGTTCTCAACCCTCCTATCGACAATTCAAAACCATGATCACAAACCTCAATTTGTAACAGTTTTAACAATTTTAGTTGTCATTTGATTTGATTTTATTATTTCACTGTTTCAGTATGTTGTCTACTATGTTTTATTATCTTTTTATTTATATTTGTAATAAAGTATTTGTAATCTCCACATCATTGTAAATGAGGTCTGCCCTCAATGTATTTCTGAGAATTTAAAAAGAGGTTGAATAAATGAAAAAATAGATAGTGAAGGTGTATCTCGGCAAAAGTGCAATATATTCTGACCAAACTTAGACGTAGACAAATTGACGATAACTAGGATCGCACCCTATGAGTCTTCAAGAAGGTTTGTCTAAATTCATGTCTAGGTTCCCTATAATTAACAAGATTGTAAAATTCAAGATTCCTATTCACTCTGAAAATTTGTGATATCTCAAACAGAAGGTTTGAGACTTTTGTCAAGAACATTTGCTTGTCCAATTGGCATGCATCATTGTGAGACCAGTACAAAAAGAGTTGTTTCTTAGATATTTCTTAGATACAGGATGGTTTGTTCTATAATGTGCATTTGGCAGGAAGTGATGTTATATCTCTTATATTTTCTTAAGTTATACCTTATAGTATCACTGCAAAAAAAGTGAATTAAAGTAAAAATAGAGTAAAAATTTTAAGGAAATTCATTTTGCTCAAAAATAATTTTTTGTATAAGAAAAGCACCATTGTTTTTCAGATTTTTTAACTTTGTTTGTCTTTGCAGCTAATCTTTGAGCTAAATATATCCAGAAACAAGCTCTAACAATGCACTGCATCAGACTAATGAGATTTCTTCTGTTTTTTTTTTGTTTTGTTTTATTTTTAATTAAGCCATCTTACCCAAAGAACCTAGCGAAATAAAGCAAAGACTAAATGCACTACTAGAAAGAAGCCATGTTTTCTTTAATTTGGTCAAAGTAGCTTGTTTCAAGCAAAGAATCTGCCATTGGTGTAAGCAGGTTTTTCTTGGTTAGAATTCTTGAAACTGACATAAAATTCTAGCCAACTGAAAACTTAAAACTAAACAACTAAAATAGGCAATTTGGCTTGTTAGAAGCAACTCCAGTGTCAGTATTTTGATAAACTTGCTTAAACAGTCAAATTTTAATTCATCTATTAATTCAAGTCTTTTATTCTTTAAATTAGTTTGTATACCATAGGGCAAATACATTTAGTCTAAAATCTCATCTAGGTGTCATTATAATTGATAAATTTGTAAACCTGTTGAGAAGGTCCTGTTTTCAATCCCTGGTTTAACCAGGGTGAATTTCTCAGTGGAGTTTGTATGTTCTCCCCATGCCTGTGTGGGTGCTATGCTTTGTAGGCTGATTGGCTACTCTAAATTTCCCATAGGTGTGAGATTGGCTCCAGCTTCCCATGATCCGTAATGGGTAAGCAGTATAGAAACTGAGATGCTCAATGGCAAATAAAGATTCTTATTTCTATTTATTCCCATGAATGTTCTCACGTTTTTTATATGATGGACAGTTTGTCCATAACACCGAAATGAATTTGACAGTTAAGTTGCCAAAAATAGATGAGTAAACGACCTTGTCCCAAGGGATTCCAAGAAGTTTGTCTAAATCCCCTGTAGAGGGTGCTATAATTCTCAAATTTGTAAAACTGCTCATAACTTTAAACTGTTGTACCTGTAATCCTATTCTTTCTTTTGATTCCTTGGAAGAGAAGAGTTCCAAGAGTTCGACATGTAATGAATTTTTGATTTGCCAAACAGGAAGTCAGCCATGTTCAAATTAATTTCATTCGTTTTGTTTAATCATCACAAAACATGTATCTCATTGTTGTGAGAGCAGTCCAAATCCAACATTGGCTGTCTTCAGTCTCCTCTTCAGAAGTTGAACTGTATGCTCAATTGGGTTAAGGTTAAAGGTCAAGGTTAAGGTTAAAGGTCACAATTGTATTGTGCATATACTGTACAATCTCTCAGTGTTTTGGCTGCCAGAAATGGCAACCACCACGCATTCTGAAGTCTTTTTATTATCTTCCCTAAACACTTGGTCTACACCATGTGTGTCCTGAATTTGTGTGGTTAAAAGAGAGAATGGGGCTACAAAATGGCCTTTCACACTTGTTTATATCCCTTTGTTATTCCTTATGGCCCCACATATTTCCCACTCACTTAAATTTTTCATACACCGATGCCACTTCCTGAGCTTCCCTAAGAGATGTTAGGTCAGCTGTGCATTCATTGCTCCCTTCTTCATCCTCAGCAACCTCAACAATTTGGCCTACCTTTGTTACTGTGGACAGCTGTGTTTGCATACTCACCACCTGTTTGGTCATATTATTTCCCCTATTTAACATGGATGAGTCTGTCTTATATACTGCAAACTTTACAATGGCTAATTTCTTTGGCAGTTTCACAGCACGCACTAGGTCTCCTCTATCCTTCCCATGAACTATTTTTGAGCCATTTGCATGTACAAAATCCCCTCTGGGCCCATACTATAACATACAGTACATGTGACAGACCCCAAAAGCACAGGCTAAATCTGTGAATATATTACATACTGTCCCAGCACCCAGTTTATATTCAGCTTCAAGAGCCTTGAGATCTGCTAATTGGGCAAAATATGGTTGGTCTAGAGGACAATGGAGTACCACTTCAAATGTGTCTGTGACCACCTTGTACTCTACTACTGTGTACCTGCAACATTTATGAAAAATGTTCTTTCAGCATTAGGACATGGTTTTGATTGCATGTCTTCAGAAAGTTTTCAACCCTATTATCACACTCATGGGTTGTACTGGCGTCATACGTTTCACCAGATTAACCCTTGTACGCTTGTGAATAGTGAGCTCGGGTGCTTAATATATTATGAGTGTTGTTTGTACAATTCTACTTTGTAGCCCACTGTAATTGCAGAGGCTTTTTCATAGACATTGGCAATGGCAGCTAGACCCTGGTAGCAAGGTGGCATGAATATACAATGGTTGGCCAACATCTGTGTCTTGAGTGAGTACAGCATTAACATTCCCATTTTTATCTGCCACAAATAGTTGGCTTTGAATAATCTGGACTTGCTTGAGTAAGAACCGTGTTCATAACTGTTTTGAAGGTAGTGCCTGTTCTGCCTCATCAGTCCAATTTGATTTCCCTTTTAAATTGTTTGCCCTGCTTCCAGGACCGTTTTTTGTAGTGGTGCTAAAATTAAGGTGAAATCACATATCCGCTGTCAACTATATCCAGTCATTCTAAGAAAGACAGCATGTTGGCTCCTGTGTCCGGGTTAGGGGCCTTGAGAATTGCTTCTTCATGTTCTAGTAGGATTGATCTTTGAGTGCCCTTTAACCTTTGCCCCAGGTACTCTACCACTTCTTTACAAATTTGCAATTTGTATTTGCTAACCTTGGGTCCTTTCTTAGCCAGTTCTGTCATTACAGCTGTTGATACCGCCACACACTGCTCTTTTGTGGGGTTTCAAATCAGTAAATAATCCACATAAGCCAAGATTATACTTTTAAAATTTATTGTACCAAAATCTCAGGCTAGCACTCTGTTAAGCACTTAAGGACTGTTCCCTTCTTATGTAAAGGCAAATAAATACCTTGAGTATATAATGGTACACTACAGAATGCAGAGAAAAGATTAATGACAGTATAATATCGGTATCAGAGGGAATGTTAGATAGAAATGTATGTGGGTCTCATACTACTGGTGCTTCTGCCACAACAGCAGTATTAGCAGCTCTAAAATCATGAACTAATTGCCATTTTTTGGAATTTGGTTTCTGAGCTGGAAAAACTGGAGTACTACACGAACTCTTCCAACTCTGATGCCTCTAAAAGTATGTATTGTGGACCTGATTCAATATGGTACTGCTTTCAAAACCTCCTCTTCTTCATTGGTTAGCATACACTGTGTCACTTTCCATAGTGCAGTATCAATACTGACTTGTTCAGCCTTTGCTTTATTTATTTAGCTTGACTCTATTTTCATGTATGTACCATCTCCCTAGTTTTATCATAGGACTCATATCTCTTGCTTTGCATTTGCTTGATAATATTAGTGACACGTTGTACTGCATTCTCTACTTTATAACATTGCTTTTCCCCTGACATTTAACTCAACTTCTGCTGGTAACCAATGAGGTCCTATAATAAAATTTCCTGTCTTAATGTTACAAAAATTTGCCTTCTACAAGGTCTGCCCAGATCTCTGTGTATGTTTCGTTTTTACTAGTTGGATCATAGTACGGGGTGAAATGTAGAAGATCTGTGACCGTGGCAAGATCCGGCCTAATCTGTTGTAGCCACGATCTCCATTTACTCACAATGTCCTCCAAGAGTTTGAGTGAATAAACAGTAATTAGAATAGGGGATGTTTCTGTCATCTTTTCAGTGTTCATTGCCATTTGAAAATATAATACAATACAAATTATCTTTGTTTTTAGCTTACAAAAAATATATATCTCTTCACTGGGACAAAGTGGCCCAAACCTGTTCCAGCATGACAATGCGCTTGTGCACAATGGAGCAAGCTCAATGAAGACATGGTACAATAAGGTTGGTGTGAAAGAACTTGAGTGGTCTACACAGAGTGGTGGTGAATGTCTGTCTTCATTTGTCCAGTTTTCTTGATAGCGCCCATGAGAACTGTGCTTGAAGAGATTCCCTGTGGTCATTGGCTGCATGTCAGACCCTGTCTTCAATGGCCCATTTTACCAATCTTCCACTATCCTTATCTCATGCCCAATGTGGAGTACTCCATGTAGGTGGTTCATGAAGTGGTGTTTCCTTTTAATTTCATCCTCTTGGGGGCGGGGAAACACGTGCACTGAGTGTCCAGCTCCTCAGCGCACTGGCTCTCCATAATCCTGTCACTGTGTCTCTTGTTGGGTTGATATGTTTCTTGGACATGGAAAAACATGCAGCAGGTCAAGGCTGTCTGTATTTTCTGACAATACGATATGGCTCCTCAGGTCCATCTGCATCCATCCGTCAGGTGTCTGTACTTCAGCTCACACTGACATTTGAGTGCTGCTTGTCCCTGAAGGCTGCCAGTCTTTTGCAACCTGGGCAGAGCATTGATAGGATACATCAGAGGCATATCAATGTATGAGATTGGGCACAC
>JAOVYU010099005.1:0-16960 GCA_025674565.1 Synodontis membranacea
ATAAACTAAATGAATATTCTGTAGTTGCAGCCCTAAATAAGAATGATATACTACATGCACATATGCACACATTACAACACTTCACGAGTCTCACCTCACCACTCTGTTGCCACTCTCACATCTTACAGTTGCCAGTTTATTATCATGGCCTCTGGTGAGAATATGCATTCACTGGTTGGAAATTTTGCCATTATTTTGTCTTTAAAGCAGAAAAGGGGAACAGCATCACGGTACAGTGCAGACTCGTCCTTCCAGCTGTGAAAATGCTGTCATCATCCACATATTTGGCCATGAAGAGAATAGTGAGCTAATAATTACTTTTTGATGAGGGATTTGTTTTTCTCTGAATAATTTATTTCAATTAATGTTTGGATTTTTCTCATTTTTTCAGTATAAGATGAAGTTACTTCATAAAAAGTCGATTTTTTCTAATCCTTTTTACAAATCTTTACAAGGAGTTCCAATATTTGTGGAGGGCACTGTAGATTGAAGTCATGCTCACACCTCAAAACGCTTGAAGGAACAGAACTATTCATGCTGATTCCCTTGGAACTAAAAAAAAATCATTCATACTGATTCTTCCTTTTGAACTTTTCTTTCTTTTCCAGTTGAACTGGCCTTATTGAGAAGTAAAGGTTCTCAAGAGGAATGTTATTTGAATGTTAAATGTTATTTTGCTTGAACAAATATGAGATTTGTTTAGTTGGAAACTTTGTAACCTAGTAAATAAGTAAGTAAGTAAAGTTTATTTATAAAGCACATTTAAATACAGTTTACACTGACCAAAGTGCTGTACAAACTCTAAAAAACTCTAAAAAACCAGGAAGACCATACATTTTCACAAAACACTCACATATAATAAACATAAAATAAAATAAGATAAAATAAAATAAGATAAAATGAGACATCAGGGAGTCAAGAAGGCCATGGAATATGGATATGTTTTTAACCTTGATTTTAAAGAAATGAGAGATGGAGCACTCCTTATATTGAGTGGCAGCTGATTCCACAGGCGTAGAGCAGCAACTGCAAAGGCCCTGTCACCTTTTTGTTTACGTCTAGATTAAGGAATATAAAGCAAAGCTTTATCACAAGATCTAAGAGACCTAAGAGCTGAGTTGAAGTGAATGACTGCTAATATAAGTTGGGGCCTGCCCATTAAGAGCTTTAAAAACAATAAGATCTTAAATTGAATTCTAAAATGAACAGGGAGCCAGTGAAGTGAAGCCAGAATTGGGGTAATGTGATCCTGCTTTTTACTCCCAGTCAGCAGTCTAGCTGCAGCATTCTGTACTATCTGTAAATGTGTAAGTAAAGTCTGGGGGAGACCCAGGTAGAGAGAATTACAGTAGTCCAAATGTGAAGTAACAAATACATGGATTACCTTTTCCAAATCATGGTAAGACAGAATTGATTTAAGCTTGGCAATAATTCTTAACTGATAAAAACTATTTTTGATGACAGAAGAAATCTGCTTATCAAAGCAAAGCTCAGAATCAAAAATTATACCCAGGTTTTTTGCATATGGCTTAACATAAGAGGTAAGGTAGCCTAGACTGCCAGCAAGAGACGTTCTGTGTTTAGAGGGACCTAAAATGATAACCTCAGTCTGGTCACTGTTAAGCTGGAGAAAGTTATGTGCCATCCAGACTTTAATATCCTCCAAACAGTCGAAAAGGGCCTGTAATGACTCGCTAGATTTAAGTGGGAGATAGAGCTGATTATCGTCAGCATAAAAATGGAAGGATATGCTAAATCTCCTGATCATATTCCCTAGTGGAAGCATATAAAGACAGAAGAGGATTGGTCCTAAAATGGACCCCTGAGGAACTCCATAAGAGACAGGGGCAGAAGATGAGGAGAACTGACCTAAAGATACTGAAAAGGTCCTGTGTTTAAGATACGAGCTAAACCAATGAAGAGCTGTACCCTTAATGCTGACCCAGTGTTCAAGACATGCTAAAAGAACGTCATGATCCACAATATCAAAGGCAGCACTAATATCTAATAGAATAAAACTGCATTATCACCTGAATCCAGTGTGAGCAGCAAGTCATTAGTCACCTTTAACAAGGCTGTTTCAGTGCTGTGGTTGGTTCTAAAGCATGACTGAAAGGGTTCCAATACCTCAGCAGAATTTAAGAATGGTAACAGCTGTGAGAGGGCTACTTTTTCCAAAATATTTGAAATTAATTGCAGTTTAGAGATTGGGCGATAATTATTTGGACATTTTACATCAGTGTTCTGTTTTTTGAGCATGACAGAGTTTATAGTGTTAAATAAAATTTTGGCTCTATTAAAATTTGTACTGATAATATCCGAAAAGTATTTAGCACTGGCTTGTTTGGCTGCTGTCTGAAAAGTTGCCAAAGAGTTCTTAAGACATTCAAAAGAAAGATGGTCTTTTTTCCATTTCTGTTCAGCTTTCCGACAAGTCCGCCTGAGCGAGTGGACAGAGTCATTCAGCCATGGTTGGGATGTCTGTATTTCAAAGGAGTCCAAGATGGCTGAGCAGGAGGAATGGAACAAAGAGATTAAACCATCTGGGTTTAAGAAGAGCTTGTCAACATCTAAGATAAAAGTTTCACTGGATTCACTGGATTCACTGGATTCACAATTTCTGAAAACTGTTGTGCAGTGAAAAAATTAATGTGGTGGGAATAATGACTGGTAGATCTGGCAGTACACAGAAGATTTGACAGCGTGACATCAAACACAACAGGCTTATGGTCAGAAAAAGATGCATCCTCAATACTGATATTAACTGATATTAATACTCTTATTAATATGATGAAGGAGACTGAAGGAGTCCAAAACATGACAGAACTCAATCTCAAATGATTCTCAAATGATGAAAATGATGAAGTCTGAACTTTAAACAATTTTTAAAAACCACCTCTACTCCTCATCCTCTTCCTACACACCTTGGAGTGCTGAGAAAGGAGAAATTAGTTGGACAAAGTTTGCCAAAGGCGGATGACTCACCGGCTCCCATCCATATCTCAGTTAAAAATAAAAAGTCTACATCACAGAGAATGAAAAAGTCATTTAAAACAAAAATCTTATTAGATACAGATCTGCTATTAACCAAGGCTGCTTTTGCCATGGAGCACACCAATGACCGTGAACTCCGGGTATATTCGAATGGGTGGATATTTAAGAGATTCACCCCTCCACTACAAACGTGCAGTCTCGGATGAGCAGTGCTGTCAGTCATCGGAGTCCAATCTGGGACGATGAAAATATGGCAGGAGTATCTTGGGTCAAACAAGTGCCGGGACATATAGAGGCCTCTGTGCCCTGTGTAGTTTGGCTCAGACTGCAAGAAGGCATTTGCTTCTTGCAGTCTTTACCCCAGCAGGGTAGCCGACGAATACAGTCTGCTAAGGGGTGGATAAATGTGGAGTATCATCTTTCGTGTGAGCCATTGTGACATGTAATGGATTGAGTCTCCAGAGAGTTTCTAATTTGTAATAATGAAAGACGATCATAAGTCAATATAGAAACAATGGGATAAATCAGCAGCACGAGACAGACAGACAGAGAAGACGCCAGACAGCAGGCCGACATACACACTGGCACCATCTTGGAAACTCCTCTCCCTGTTAACCTGTTAAAAGAAAGCAACTTAGTGTTTGTGATTGTGACTTTTGTTAGGAGTAAATGGTGACCTCATTCAACAGCATATTGATCCAGTTGCACCTCCTGTACTATTTGGTGTGTCAGAACAACCACTCAGACTGTCAAAGAACCAATGGATCTTTTTAGTTCCTTTCATATGTTCCTAACATTCTTAAAGAAATAACAGTTCCCTTGCTTACAGTCAAATCTTAAATTGACAAGATCTGGAGCCCTTTTATCAGGTACAGTACCAGTCAAAAGTTTGGACACACCTACAGTACTATTTCAGAGGTTTTTCTTTATTTTGACTATCTTCTACATTGTCGAATAACACTGAAGACATAAAAATTATGAAATAAGATATAAAATATACAGTCAGAAGTTCATATACAGTCATCATGGACATATATTGGGTGTTTTTTATTATTTATTTGAAATGTTTTTTTCTGGGGAAGAATAATGAGTGATAAAATCCTCAATTTTGTTGTGTTTTATCTATAAACGGTTGTTTGTTATACTAGAAATACTTGGAGGATTTTTTCCCACAATTTTCTCCTCATTTAGTCACGTCCAATGCCCACCCATCAATACTCCCCAATCACATGACAACTACCAAACAGGGAGGGTGACCACACCTTTTTGAACTGTTGTGTACCTGAGACACTTGGAGGACAGTGCTATCTACCCCCTTCCATATATATGAGGTCACAGATGCCCATGATTGTCTAGTGTCTCATTAATTGACATGGGAGAGAGAGTATGCCACCCCTCCCTCCCTGAGAGCACAGACCAATTTTGCTCCCTTGAGATCCCGGCCATTGATGGCTATTGCATCACCAGGATTCAAACTCTTGATCTCCTGAAGATAGAGGGAGTACTTTTCTGTTGCACCACTTGGGAGCAAACTCAGGTTGTACCTTCCATCAACTGATTGTCCAATAAATGGTAAATGGTAGAGTAAATGGTAGCCAATTTATGTATATGTAAAAGTATATAACACTATTACTGACATCTTGTCATGAATCCCAATGGGTATGGAACCAGGAACCAGATGAGGAAGATTCTGGGAATTACTTACAGATACAGATAGAGGAAGTATTTGGGCAGGACCTGAAAAGAAGAGGCGTGCACTCAGATTACAGAGAGCCCTGCAGATCCTGTAAGAGGTAAATGCCTTCAGCTGGGTTGAGATAGAGGAAGCGCAATGAGAGGATTCTAGTTTCAGGTCTGTCTACTTAGTAATGTGGAACAAGAGGAGGCCAGGTCCTGTAGTTATGGAACACGGATCCAAAGCAGAAATGGCTCACCGAACAGTTTGTGCAGCTGAGCCTACATTGGGGAGCTCAGTGTGGCTGAGCCTACAGAGGGGAACTTCAGATCTATCAGTGATCCAAGAGATGGAGAAGAGAGTAGCTGGAATGCTGGTGGAGACCTTGAAGCAGGCAGAAACATGCCATGTCTCCAGTGATGTGTTGAAGATGCTAGTGAACACTGGAGACAACTGATCAGTAAAGTGCTTCAGGGTGGATGGAGAGGAAAAAGTCTGGACCATTTGCTTTGCAGGCGTTTCGGCTCTTAAAGAGTCTATCTATTTACATCTCTCTCCAATATGTGTAGGCATTTGCAGAGAAATATTGATGTAGTTTCTTCGAGTTCAGATGTTTAGGTTCTCTCACTGAGTTGTTAGACCTGTACTCCAACATTTGGAAACTGTCTCTGCCCCGCTATGAAATGCTTCCTCCTTTTCCAACCTTAGCCTCCTTAGCTTAGCTGTGAACCAGGGGGGTTTGTCATTATTACAACTCACCCTGTTACATGATGGTATGAAGCTGCTGTTGGACATCACAGCATTTTTGACTCATCCAGACTATTGGTAGCAGCCCTGAAAACCTCCCAGTCAGTGCAGTCAAGACATACCTGCAGATTCTCCACAGCCTCATTAGTCCACTGCCTCAATGTCTTCACAACAAGCTTAGAAAGTTTTAGTTTCTGCCTGTATGCAGGGATCATGTGAATCATGACATGGTCTAAGAGTCATAATGCAGCATGAGGGACCGCATGAAAAGCACTGCTTACTATAGTGTAATCTAGTGATCTAGAATATTGTCTTTTCTAGTCAGGTATTTAATAAAGTCAATATGTACGCTGATGAGGCATAATATTATGACCACCTGTCTAATATTGTGTTGGTCCCCCTTTTGCTGCCCCGTCGAGGCATGGACTCCATTAGACCCCTGAAGGTGAGCTGTATTATCTGGCACCTGATGTTGCAAGGTGGGACATCCGTGGATCAGACTTGTTAGTCCAGCGCATCCCACACATGATTGGATTGAGATCTGGGGAATTTCAAGTCAACACATCAAACTAATTAGTTGTGCTCCTCAAACCATTCCTGAACCATTTCTGCTGTAAGAGGCCACAGCCATCAGAGAAAACTGTTTCCATGACAGGGTGTACATTGGGTGTACATGGTCTGCAACAAAAAACTTAGGTACGTGTCAAATTAACATCCACATGGATGGCAGGACCCAATGTTTCCTAGAAGAACATTGCCCAAAACATCACCCTGCTTCTTCTGCCACTGCCACTGTGGCTTGCCTTCTTCCCACAGTGCATCCTGGTGCCATGGGTTCCCCAGGTAAGTGACACACACGCAGCTGTCCATCCACGTGATGTAAAAGAAAACGTGATTCATCAGTCCAGGCCACCTTCTACCATTGCTCTGTAGTCCATTTCATGTGCCCATTGTTGGTGCTTTCGGTGGTGGACAGG
Organism: Synodontis membranacea; assembly: GCA_025674565.1. Classification (NCBI taxonomy): domain Eukaryota; kingdom Metazoa; phylum Chordata; class Actinopteri; order Siluriformes; family Mochokidae; genus Synodontis; species Synodontis membranacea. The sequence goes on from JAOVYU010099005.1 coordinate 6,394, forward strand.
GGTCAGCATGGGCACCCTGCCTGGTCTGCAGCTAAACAGCCCCAAATGCAACAAACTGCGATGCACTGTGTATTCTTACACCTTTCTATCAGAGCCAGATTTAACTTCTTCAGCAATCTGAGCTACAGTAGCTCGTCTGTTGGATCGGACTTCACGGGCCAGTCTTTGCTCCCAACATGCATCAATGAGTCTTGGCTGCCCATGACCCTGTCACTGGTTCACCACTGTGCCTTCCTTGGACCACTTTTGATAGTTGATTAAGTTGAAACTTGCTCAAATCCTTACACTTGCAACATTTTTCCTACTTCAAACACATCAACTTTGAGGACAAAACGTTCACTTGCTGGCTATTATATATCCCATCCATTAACATGTGCCATGATGAAGAGATAATCAGTGTTATTCACTTCACCTGTCAGTGGTAATAATGTTATATTAATGTTATGCCTGATCAGTGTATATGGGGAGTTCATGGCTGAGGATTCCTTTGTTAAAGTCACCAAGAGCAATAACAAAGGAGTCTGGACTTGTCTGCTCCACACACAATATTTAAGGCTCCTGGTGGAATGTACACACCAACCAGAATAAATGAAGCGAACTCACAGAGGGAGTAAAAGGGTTTACAGTTAATGAAAAAAAGATTCCAGATGATGGGAGCAGTGTTGTTGGATAATAGATGCATCGTTACATCACTAGGCCACTATTAGCAAAAAAAGCAGATTTCTCCAACTTTCATCTTGCCAGAGGCCTCTGCATCCCAATCCACTCTGAAGAGTTGGAATCCAGCCAGCTGCAGTGCAGGGTCCAGTATCGATCAACACAGCCATGTTTCCATTAAGCACAAAGCTGCAGATGAAGAAGAGAAGTCTCTGTATTTCACCATCAGTAGCTAGAGTTCTTCTATTTTATTGCCCCGTGAGTATACATTGCAGAGGAATATTCTGGTAACACAGTACAGAGACCTCTCCAACAGAGACCCATGAGCACATTGGCATGCTTCACTCTCCTTCAACATCTCACTTTGCTTGCAAAGGTGTGGGCACCTTGGACTAGAATTCCCAAAATATCAACAGGTGAGAGCATCAAGGCCCACCCTCCACAAGCAAAAAGGATGGCCTTTATTGAGGAGCTCCCTCCACAGGCCAATGGGGTGGCCTGCACCCAAGAGGTCCCTTACTGAGCTCCTTCGAGAGGATGACTGAGTGGTGTTTGTTGCTGGGCTTGCTCCTCCCACCTGCTGTTGCTGTCTGCCCACCTCATGGCTTTGAGGACAATGTCATTACCCTGCCTCCTGGTTTCTGCAGTGCCAAGCTGTCACTTTTAGCCCATTGAGGCCCTTAACCCTCTTTTTTGAGTCCCTAAACTCCTAACAAGCTGGGATATGATGACTATTTGTAAAATTCTAAGAGCAACTGTGTTTTTTTATGTAAAGATACAGACCTGGAGGGCTCATGGGTTCAGTCTTATGGATGAAAATTTTATGTGGTTCCATCCACGGTGTAACGGTGACTTTAGTGTGTCACCGGCTCTACTTTATTTCTCCCGGCCTGAGGGGGCACTGGGGCGGGGGGAGGGGGGGGTTGGGTTACACCGCCACAGAGAATAAAAGAAGAAGTGGCAGCAGCAGCTAAGCTAAAAACAATAGCATTAGCTAGCAAGAGAAACCCTTGTACAGAAGTTTATACTTCTCATCGTATATAAGTAAGAGATGTGTATGGGTTTGCTTTTATGTTGTACTATATATTGTTTAATTTTGTATATAACCAACTGGTTGCCTACTGTTTTGGTAGGTGGGTTTCTTTTTTGGTGTGAATGTGTTGTTTGGTGTCTGCTGTCGCTCGGAGCAATGTACTGTACAGAGAGGACGAGAGAACAGCTCAACAAGCAGGAGCTGGGAGCAATTAAACCGACACTGCCAGTCATTACACATACAAGTCATATAAGTCATACTGTTTATATGGACGTTTACATGGACGGAGAAAGAGTGTGTGCGTGTGTGTATTTATGAGCACGTTACGGTGGTGATGGTTAAATAGGGTGACCATATTTAGGTTTTCAAAAAAGAGGACACTGGGGGCATAATGGCAGCATAGGGCAGATGGACACCCAGAAAAGTGTTGCTAAAACCGTCTTCGTCACCAAGCACAATCAATATGAGTTCCTTCGACTTCTCTTTGGGCTAAAAAATGCAGCAGCCACATTTCAGAGACTGAAGACAATAATCTTAGCTGACATCACAGGCAAGTTTTGCTTCGTATACATAGATGATATAGTGGTATACTCGAAAAATGTTTCCACCCACTTTCATCACCTCCATCAGTTGTTCTCTCTTCTAAAAGCTGATGGTCTCACTCTCAGCCTGAAAAAGTGCAACCCATGCCAGCAGTCACTCTCTTTCCTGGGGCATGTGATAACGGTGGAAGGAGTCTGCACAGAAGGCGCCAACGTGGAGGCACTACAAGCTTACCCAGTTCCAAATAATGTGAAGGCGGCCCAGCACTTCTTGGGGCTTGCTGGCTGGTACCACTGCTTTATCCCATACTTCTTTGAGCATGCTGCTCCTTTGCACGCTCTGACGAAGAAAGGAGCTCCTTGGGGGTGGACACCAGAATGCCAAATGGCCTTTGAGGATCTGAAGACGGCTCTTCAGAAAGCTTCTGTTTTAATCTCTCCTGATTTTAACATGCCATTCAAGGTGCAAACGGATGCCAGTGACATCAGGCTGGGTGCTGTTCTTACCCAGGAGCAAGCCGGGGGGGAACAAGTGGTTGCCTACGCCTCATGGTTGCTACACGGTGTGGAGAGGAATTATTCTGCTTCTGAGAAGGAAGCCTGGCTTAATAAACAAGAAGAAAATGCTTATTAGTGCCACTAGAACAGGCTAGGAGACTTTGCAAAGAGTGGTTGAATGGCCTGTGTTATTTCAGGAGGTGTGGATGATTGGGAAGAGGTGTGTAGAATGAAAAGGAAGTTTTGATCACAGTTAACAGTAATAATAATTTATGTCCTATTAGCTGTCTTGAAATAAGTAGGGTTGGGAGGGTTAATTTAAAAATGTATTCTGATACTAATTACCTGCTAAAATGTTTTTAGTAACCTAATTTAATTACCACAAAATTAAAGTAATGTAACTAATTACTTTCATTACTTTTGGATTACCTCAATACCAAATATGTGGATGATGACAGTATTTTCATAGCTGGAAGGCCAAACCTGCACTGAACTGTGATGCTGTTCCGCTTATCTGCTTTAAAGACAAAATAACGGCAAAATTTCCACCAAGTGAAGGCATATATACACCGACCAGGCACAACTTTATGACCACTGACAGGTGAAGTGAATAACACTGATTATTTCTTCATCATCGCACCTGTTGGTGGATGGGATATATTAGGCAGCAAGTGAACGCATTGTCCTCAAAGATGATGTGTTAGTAAGAAGTAGGAAAAATGAGCAAGCATAAGGATTTGAGCGAGTTTGAAAAGAGCCAAATTGTGATGGCTAGACGACTGGGAAAGAGCATCTTCAAAATTCCAATTCTTGTGGGGTCTGCAGTGGTCAGTGTTTATCAAAATTGGTCCAAGGAAGGAACAGTGGTGAACTTTTGACAGGGTCTTGGCGGCCAAGGCTTATTGATGCACGTGGAACCGAAGGCTGGCCAGTGTGGTCTACCATACAACAGAAGAGCTACTGTAGCTCAAATTGCTGAAGAAGGTGCATCGCAGTTTGTTGTGTATGGGGCTGCATAGCCGCAGACCAGTCAAGGTGCCCATGCTGACCCCAGTCCACTGCCAAAAGAGCCAACAATGGGTACAGAACTCTGTGGTCATCAGAAGTGGACCACAGAGCAATGGAAAAGAAGGTGGTCTGGTCTGATGAACCATGTTTTCTTTTACATCATGTGGATGGCTGGGTGCATGTGCGTCACTTACCTGGGAACACATGGCAATAGGATGCACTGTGGGAAGAAGGCAAGCCAGTGGAGGTAGTGTGATGCTTTAAGCAATGTCCTGCTGGGAAACCTTGGGTTCTGCCATCCATGTAGATTCTTTGAAATGTACCAACTATCTAAGCATTGTTGCAGACCATGTACTGGACAAACAAATCAGATCCATGGAGGTTCCACCTTATAACTTACAGGGCTTAAGGGATCTGATCCTAACAGCTTGTATACCACAGCACACCTTCAGTGGTCTAGTGGAGTCCATGCCTCAATGTGTCAATGCTGTTTTGGCAGCAGAAGGGGACCATCACAATATTACGCATCATCACCACTCCGGCATCAAGTGAAATAATAGCCAATCTTACAGTTGCTAATTCATCATCATGGCCTAACTGTGTGTGTGTTTGTGAGTGTATACACCCAGTTAGGCTTGATCATTTCACTTAATACCAGAGTGGTGATGTGAGACTTGTGAAGTGTTGTAATGTGTATGTATTATATCATACTTATTTAGTGCTGCAACTACTTTTTTAGGGCTCTGACTACAAATTATTTTGATAAGGAATTATTTAAAATATTTATATGCAGTGTTTTAATCAACATTGCTACAGAACTTTTTATTAACTAAGCTTAATTAAATAGCAGTTCACTAATTACAACATAATATTTACCAGATAATCTGTCACAGTATGAAAGTAGTTTCATGTACTCATGTCAACCAAATGAGACACTCAGACTAATTCGTTGTGACAGTATTATGTACATCATTTATTAATTTTTAATCACTTACCACACTTTTTGCAGCTGTGTGTCTGTATTTCATGTCATAATTTGTTCAGATTTTGAACAGACAAGTATGAAATAAAGATAATATCATTATCATCTGCCTGCTTTGCTCACCAAAGCTCTCCAATGTTAAATTCATTTTGTTTGCTGTGTGTGTTTGTGAGATCGTAAAGAGTTTCCATACTATAGAGCAAGTACTGATGTTTCTGCTCTGGCATTTCACACAAATCTGTTTCTATGAAGTGACGTAGAATGCGCAGCGGGCTTCATAATGCAGTTCAACTAATAATTAAATTATTGACAATTATTTGTATTATTGATTTTTATTAATTTTGTTCATAAATTGTTGCAGTTATTTCTAAATGTATCAGCAATCTGTTTTCAGCTATTTTCTATAACTATAATGGAATACTGTTATATGTTTTTTGTACCCTAATTACGTAATGCCATTCCAAGTTTTCTGTTACTTCTGAAGCCTGGAAATGAGATAGGTATAGAAATTCTTCATCTTCCCTTTACCTTTGTGTTGCAAAACAAATATGAATAACATTTTTGTGATTATTTTAATTTTGCACTGTTCATGACAAAAGTAATAAACAGTGCAAAATATGTTTTTTTATATGTAAACATATATAAATTTAAGTAAACATTTTTATGTTTTGATATCCATGGGAAAATATGTCATATGATATCAGTGCTTTATCCACCTCCAGATACTAATCTACACCATATGGGGACATCATATTGGAACTGCTGCTTCAGTGCATTCCTGGGGAGCCGTCTGTTAGTGTTATTAAGCATTAGACTGAACCTGGCTCATTTAGTGCATAGTTCTTTTGTGGAATTATTTATTGTGTATTTAAAGGATTGTAAAGGACTGTACACTGCTATGAAAAAGGTATTTGTCTCCTTCCTGATTTCTTTTTTTCCCCCTTTTTTCACACTTAAATGTTTCAGATCATAAAACAAATTTAAATATTAGACAAAGATAACTTAAGTAAACACAAAATGATTAAGTGATGACTTTATTTATTAAGGGAAAAAATATCCAAACCTACATGGCCCTATGTGACAAAGTAATTCCTGACTTGTTAAATCATGAAGTAACAGTGGTTAATCACATTTTTTTTGGAAAAAAACATATTGATGACCCCCAAGACTTTTGGGAAAATTTTCTTTGAAGTGACAAAAAAAAAGTTTAACTTTTGGAAGGTGTGCATCCCATTACATCTGGTGTAAAAGTAACATAGCATTTCAGAAAAAGAACACCATACCAACAGTCAAACATGGTGGTGGTAGCATGATGGTCTGGGGTGCTTTGCTGCCTAAGCACCTGAAATGAAGGTTCTGGAGTGGCCTGTCGGCTTGCCAACATGCCCCTAGCCCCACCCAGCCAGGGCAGATACCCAACCAACCCGCACTGGCAACCACATCTCCCCAATCCCATAAGGCTAACAGTGTCCCACAGTGCCCCCAGGTCCCCCGCTGCCCAGGGAGCAAAGAGGACAACAAGGCTGTGACTGGCCTCCCTCACTGAATGAGGAAGTCAATTACTGGGGACCAGATAGAATTAAAGTTATCCAATTGGCTCTTGGAAAGTGCAAACATTCTCTCCATACTGATGTGATCCAAAGGAGGTTTTTATAATGGATAATACTTAAGTTATTTTTTGATTTCCAATTCAGGACAATAGTTTTTTGGCGATGCACAGTGCTGTAAGAACCACATGTGTTAAATCCCCTTCCAGATAAGTGTCACACAAGTCCCTTATCATGCATAGGTTTGGGGAAGCAGAAATATTATTCCCTAGACACGTTGATAAGTCTTCGCATACCCTCTGCCAAAATCTCTGAATGGCCGTGCATTCCCATATGGAGTGCCTATAGTCAACCGGAGTGCTACCTGTGCAGAAAGGGCAGATGTTAGAATTCATCTTGAACATCCTTTGTACTGTATAATGTGTTCTGTGATGGGTTTTGTATTGTATCAGTTGTAGATTGGTGTTTGTCATTTTGAAAGTATTATAACATATTTGTCTCCAAGTATTTTGATCTAGGGTCCTGGATAAGTCTACAGTAATACCTCACACATTCGCGGGGTTAGGTTCCAGACCCCAGCGCGGATGTGTGAAATTCGCGAATATTTGTTGGAGCCCATAAAAATGCTAATAAATGCTTATTTCCAAAGAAAAAAATAATTAATTATATTAATTAAACTATATATGACCCAAATCATGCTCCCAAAGCACTTTAAGTTCATTTAAAAGTTAGTTTAATACATTACCCTTAAAAAAAATAAATGGTTGATGTAAAAACAGAGTACAGTACCTGTATCACCTAATTCAGTGTTTCCTTTTTGAGCCATGGCAAATATTTCACATCAGAAAAATCACAAGGCACACCACCAAACAAAAATGTCACAAAAAGTATATTTATTGAAATATAATTAACACAACCTGTTGAACACAAATAAATAAAAAAACAACACAATAAAAATAGAGCTCTACTGCCCTCTAGTGACTGGAAGAACTAACACACAGCCTTAGAATACTGATGAGGTCCCATGCTCTGTGATTGGCTACTTCCCACCCTTCCAGCCAATAGCATGTCATCATGGAGCCTACGTCATCACAAAAACAAACAGTACGGTGCGCTTTTTTAATGTCTGGAGATACAGAAGGACACAGAAGCAGGAATAATCCAGAAAATACGTAGTCTATTCAGAAGAGAGCAATAAACAAACAGTAGGGCCAAAACAGGAAGTATCAATAAGCAGCAGCATGAAAACTTCCAGCATTAATACACAGAGAGTTCAGTAGTGTTTAAGCACAGAGCCCCGTGGGGCAGAAGAGTCTAAGAATCAGAAGAAACAATAACTCAAGCTGAGATACAAGAGTCAGTTCAGACGAAGCTTCGGCACGTAGCATTAGCCTGTAGCACAGCACTGTAAGCTCCGCTCGGAGCATGGCTCTGAGCTGTAGAGTAGTGTAAGGCAATAGTGCAGCTTATCTGTAATGGTAGCGTAGTTTAGCTCGTAGGATGGATTAACCACAACGGAGAACGAACACGGGCTGTGGGTCAGGCTGGCTTAAATAGGAGTGAGAAGTGAGGAGAAGTAATCAACACATGAGGGAGTGTGCAGCCTTTCCCAACACACAACAGCACCCGGACTGGGGGAATATCTTAGAGGAAACACACACACAGAGAGACATGATGCCAAACCTCACGCAGACACGCCCCTTCCCGGGCTAGTACTGTATTCTGGTCAATCCGAGCGTCGGAAAGGAGGAGCGGGCATGACAATTTTAAGATTATTTTTAATTTTTGTGTTGAATTTATGTTATCATTTAATGTCAACCTTTTGAGGATTTCGCCGATGTGTGGAAAAAAATGCGAAAGTAAATTAGTTAGGTTCCACAGAAAAATTTGCGGGTCCGTGAAGCCGCGAATACAGAAACGCGAATGTGCGAGGTATTACTGTATTTCCCATTTTAAAATTGGAAGAGAGATTGAGTCATCTATATTCGACAGTGCTCTAAATATCTTTGACAACAGTTTAGGAGTGGAGAAATTCATAACATCAGATACTCTTGCAGGTATTTGTTGAGTTAATTGGTTTTGTGTATATTTAGCTTGTAGAATCGACTTAGGTATTCTAGAAATGCATTGTTATGGATGTTGTACTGTGATACAAGTTTTTTAAATGGAATGAAGTTTCCATCTTGAATAATGTGTTCTAGTTACCTTATGAATAATGTGTTCTAGATACCTTATGCCTTTGTCCCTCCATAGTCCATAATTAATCATTTTTCTATTTAGTAGGATGTCAGGATTGTTCCAGATGGGAGTACATTTACAGGGGATAAGCGAATATTTGGTTAGTTTAAGAAAGTCCCACCAGGCTGTTAGAGAATAACGGATATTGATGCTTTGGAAACACTTTGATATTTTATATTGGAACTAATAAATGGTACATTGGAGAGTTCTAAATTATCACAAACTTTTTGTTTCACATTTAGCCATAGTTTGTCTAATGGGCTACGGTTGACCCATTTCAAAACAAATTGCATTTTATTGGACAGAAAGTAATAGAAGTTAGGTAAATCCAAGCCTCCGTGCATTTTTGTCTTTTTAAAGGTTTTTAAATTAATTCTTGATGGTTTATCTCTCCATAGAAATTTGGACACGCATGAATCTAATGATTTAAACCAAACAGTGGATGGTATACATGGAATCATTAAAAATTTTCAGCAGCCTGGAGGAGGAATTCAGAGTTTCTCGTATAAGAGAGGCACTTGCCTATCGAGAATTTGATTCCAGAATTGTATCAGCAGGCATTAGGACTGGCAGGAAGTTCAGAGCTCAAGAGGGGCTGGAGCTGGCAGATTTCGACTAAGGCATAGGGCTTTGTTGGGCACAGTGCCCGTCGGACGAGCAGGGCTGGGGGCCTTCCCATGGCCATGGTGCGACCTGGCCCAGGGAAAGGAAAGACGCCATCTTGTCCTGGAGGAGGTGCAGGCAGGTGTTGAGGAGGTGAGGACCAGCAGGATTGTGAGCATGTGGCAGCAGGGAGGATCAACAAGGTGGGAAGGAGTGCTGGAGAGGAAGCTGACCTGGAATGACATCTGGAAGGCAGAGCCACAGCGTATCAAGTTTATGGTCCAAGCTGATGCCGGCAGCCAGGAGAGAGCCCGTCGAAAGCGGTGCGCGAGGAAACAGAAGCACGGCAAGCGAACGGGGGACCATGCTAGGCTAAAAGATAATCCCAGCTGGCCAGCACTCCCGTTCATCCTGCTCTCAAATGTCCGCTCCCTGGATAATAAACTGGACTACATCAGACTTCAACAGACTACCCAGCATGAACTTAGAGACTGCTGTGTGTTTGTTTTCACGGAGACATGGCTCAGCAACCGAGTTCCGGATGCCGCCATTCAGCTAGCCGGGCTAACCGCATTTCGTGCCAACAGAAGCGCAGCACTGTGCGGTAAGACTCATGGCGATGGTTTGTGTGTTTATATCAACACAGAATGGTGCAAGAACTCTGTTTTAGTGTCCAGCTTCTGTTCACCGCTGGTGGAGTTAGTGACTGATAGGTGTAGACCTTTTTATTTACCATGGGAATTCACCACTCTGTTCATTGTTGGAGTGTATATTCCCCCTAGTGCTAATGCTAAAGAGGTGCTTTGTGAGATGTACACTGCTATCAGTGGATTACAGAACACACACCAGGATGAACTGTTTATTACCGCCGGAGATTTCGACCACACAAATCTCAAGTCAGTTCTCTGAAATTCCATCAACATGTGGACTTTGCAACGAGAGGGGAGAACGTGGTGGATCTTGTTTACACAAACATTCCTGGCATGTACCGCACGGAGCCCCACCCCCCACCTCGGATACTAAGACCACATCTCTGGTATGCTAATTCCAGCATACAGACCGCTCGTCAGATGCTCTAAACCAGTACTGAAGCAAGTGAGAACCTGGCCTGCAGGAGCCATCTCTGCTCTTCAGGACTGTTTTGAGCACACTGACTGGCACATGTTCAGGGAGGCTGCATCCAACAGCAATAGCATCAACTTGGAGGAGTACACATCATCAGTGACTGGCTTCATCAGCAAGTGCATCGATGATGTCACTATCTCCAAGACGATCACCGCAAGGATGAACCAGAAGCTGTGGATGACTGTGGAGGTGCATGAGCTGCTGAAGACCCGTGATTCTGCCTTTAAAGCAGGAGACAAGGCGGCCCTAAGTACAGAGAGGGCCAAACTGTCTCGGGCCATCAGAGCAGCGAAACGCGCCCACGGGCAGGAAATCCACAGTCACTTCAGGGACA
>JAOVYU010099041.1:0-16950 GCA_025674565.1 Synodontis membranacea
CAATTTTGACCCATAACACCACAGATGTCACTATAGTTAATAATGTTAAATTAAAAAACAACACAAACAATATTTTGATAGGTGAAATGTAATGAGTGGATTTAACCAGCTTTTTTTTTTTTTAAACCATTGGTATATTATAAGATGAAAGTTCTATGGGACCAAAACAAACCATGTTTACATGGATATTACTACATACTATGTTATCTATGATGTGAAAAACATTACTGGATGATAACTATTAATAATAAATAAATATAAATTGCAGGTCAAATTTGACCTGTTAACAATGAAGTTGTGGGTAGCTTTCTAACTCATTACAAGGGCTAAAACTCATAAATAGTGTTTGGAACGAGTGGTTAGTAAGGGTCTAGCATGAACTTGGTCTAGCACGAACTCTTGCAGTGTTAGTTTTCTCTGTTAGTCAAGTTTTCTGTGTTATTAAATGGTTTTTACATTTATTTTATTATTACACTGTGTATTCTATGGTATAATTAACTATTTTTGTGCTTAAAAATCTTTTTTAAAAAATAATAAAATTGACATACAGTTTGTATGGTCTGGAACGGATTAATAATTTTTACATACAATCTTATGGGGAAATTTTGGAACGAATTATGGTTGTGATCAGAGGTACCACTGTATATTACTAACCAATTACCCATCCTATATTCCTTGTATGTGTATACATACTTGGTCAATAAAGCTGATTCGGATTGTTCCTTGATCTGAGCAAATACTTTGAAAATTGAAGAACATAAAGATTATGCTTAAAATCCGGTCCAGTGCCAGGAAACCATCCAGTTTAACTGAACTCTACCAATTCTGTCAAAAAGAGATCAAATATCCAGCCAGATATATGCCTTGATGTATGTAGGAATTATGGTTGTTGATGGCTATCAAAAGCCTCTGGATGAGACCTGTTTCTATTTTTAAGGGACATTTGTTAGTGGGGTGTATGTAATTTTGACATTTTGTGGATAAGAGAAAGTCAAAATTAAATTCAAGCATGTGCACTAAATATTTTTAAATATACGTCATATAAAAGATGCTTGCTGGACAATCATTCAACCCTGTAAAAGAAGAGCTTATATGTAAGTGAATGTAAACTAACAACAAATGGAGTCTGTTTTTGTAAAGAAAGCGTCATCTAATGGTATCACCCTGCAAGTGAATGAATGGGCGGGTTTAGAGTTAAATATAGGCCCACCCCTAGAAGAAGGGGGGCTCTCCCTTTCGGCCGATGCTTGGCTGGGACTTGGATGGGATTTGGCTGCCAGCCAGACTGGAGGGGAAATTTTAAGCGGCTGGATCTGTAGGATGGCAGATGCTGGGAAAAGGGCCCATTCATGCTCAGACTGTGGGATTCATTCGGCCATCAAGGTCCCCAGCAGGGGTTTGTCAAGAAGAAGGGAGTAGACCTGTGACCCTGTATTGATTACTGGGGGCTGAATGCCATCACCCAGAAAACCGTTGATAAACCCTTGATGAATTTGGCCTTCGAGTGCCTGAAGTGGGCCAATTTTTTTTCTAAATTGGACCTGCACAGCACCTATAATTTAATCTGCATCAGTGCAGGAGACAAATGAAGGACGGCATTCATCATGCCGGCCGGGCACTATGAGTACCTTGTTATGCCCTTCAGCCTGGTGAATGCCCCACAGTCTTTCAACATTTCATTAATGAGGCACTCCTTGAGGTCCTTTACCACTATGCATTCATTTACCTGGATGACATACTGATTTTCAGTGCCTCTCCAGAGGAACATGTGAACCATGTGCAGAGGGTCCTCCAGCTGCTGATACAACACCAACTGTACATCAAGCTGGAGAAATCTCAATTCTATATGACCACAATATCATTCCTGGGGTTTGTGGTATCACAGGAGAGGCTCAGTATGGACCCAGCAAAGGTCAAGGATGTAGAAGAGTGGCCTCACCCCAGATCAGTCCATTCAGTCCAGCGGTTCCTGGGGTTTGCAAAAGTCTATCGTTGATTAATCATAAATATTAGCTCCCTGGCTGCACCACTCAGCAGAAGCGCAAATGGCATTTGAGAATAACCACAGCACCGGTCGTTCATATGCCTGACCCTGAGACCCAATTCATAGTTGAGGTGGGTGCCGCAGACATCGACGTCGGGGCAGTCCTCTCCCAGAGGGGAGATGAGGATTGGTCACGGCACCCATGTGCCTACTTTACTCATTGGCTTACCCCTCCCAAGAGAAATTATGATTTGGGAAATAAAGAACTCCTGACAGTTAAGCAGGCCCTGCAGGAGTGGAGACACTGGCTTGAGTTGGCCAAGCACCAGGTCCTTGTCTTAATGGACCAAAAGAACTTGCCATATATTCAGCAGGCCATGTGCTTGAATCCCAGACAAGCCAGATGGGCATTGTTCTTCACCTGGTTTGATTTTATTCTATCTTATCAATCTGCTATGAAGAACCTATAACCAGACCCCCTTTCAAGGTAGTGGGAGCCAGAACCCCTGATAGATTGTGGCCCCATTGCATTGGGGTCTGGAGCAGGCAGGCACAGCCCTCCAACAGGAACCAGACCTAGGAGTGGGCCTCCGGGGAAACTGTATGCTCCTTCTACTCTCAGACCCCGGGGGCTCTCCTGGGGCCATACATCTCCATGTGCTGCTCATCCAGGGGCAGCTCGGACCCTGACATTTCTGCGGCAACATCTCTGGTGGCCAGGCATGGATAGGGATTTCCATCTTTTGTTGGAGCCTGTCAGACCTGTGTCTGAAATAAAGAACCAGGCACTTGCCCCCAGGGCCACCTCAGACCTCTTCCCATCCCTTCACATCCATGATCACATGTTTATTTTGTAAAAAATACTATGATGTTTGTGACAGGCCTGCCCGTCTCCCAAGGGAATTCATTTATCAGAGTGTGCATTGACCGTTTTTCATAAGTCTGCATGTTTGTGCCCCTGCCCAAGCTCCCAGCAGCTAAGGAGACAGCCAAACTTTTCCTGCAGCACATAGTCCAGGTGCATGGGCCCCCAACAGATGTGGTATCTGACAGAGGGCCACAGTTTGCTAGCAGGTTCTGAAAGGCCAACTCCTTGGGGCCACAGCCAGCTTGTCCTCTGGGTCCCTTCCCCCGAGTCGAATGGCCAGACTGAGAGGGTCAACCAGAACCTTGAGCGTTCACTCAGGTGCCTGGCCTCAGCAAACCCCTCATCATAGGTGTGACACCTGGCATGGGCAGAATATGCCCACAACATCCTCTGGCACTCTGCCATAAGCATGTCACCCTTCAAGTGCCAGTTTGGGTACCCTCCACCCATGTTCACAGAACAGAAGGAGGTAGTAGGTGTCCCGGCAGCAGAGCAACTAGTATGCCACTGTCAGCAGACCTGGCAGAGGGCCAGATGGGCTTTGCTGGCAGCTTCAGGGTGGGCAACCCTTTTGACCAACTGTCGCCGCCGAGGGGCTCCAAGCTTCCGCCCAGGTCAAAGGGAAACATTAATGTACAAATAACTGCTGATGCTCATTTAAGCATTTTAAATTTTTTGCCAGCTTTCTTGTTGTCAGCTCTGTAATGATCTGTCCACCCCTGTTAGCAGATCTGTCCCGTCTGTGTCCCGAGACACGTTTTTTTGTATTTAGCTTGATATCTAACCATTTGTTTAATTTTCTGACAGGGACCTCCCCTCTGACCCGACCGCATTTACTGCCTCTGTCACTTTCTCCCAGGCAGTATTCTTTTTTTATTGGTTACCCAGGAGCTCGATCTCACTGTCACTGAATTTTCTTCTTTTTTTTTTTTGCTCTCTTGGCCATTATTTTTGGGAAAAAACAAGGATTTCCTGCATGGTTTTTAAAGGATGTGGTGTTACCAAATATGGTCAATTGAGGGCGTTTCTGAATGCAAATGACTTTGAACGGGCACGGGCAGGAGCACCTGAGTAAGAACATGTCGGATTTATCAACAGTTGATTACTTACAAACATGCGTACGACTGGCCTCCGCACATTTGATAAATCTGGATTTTTTTGTACTTTCTACATTCTAAATTTCATTCATAGGATGGAATTTAGTACAGTTTCTATGAACGGATTGATAAATGAGGGCTCAGGTGTAAAAATTAAGGCCAATCACAAACTGTCATGTCCACCTCTCCTCCCCGACGCTCGGACTCACCAGAATACTAGTCCTGGGAGTGACAAGTCTGTGTGAGGTTTGGTGTGTGTGTGTGTGTGTGTTTCTCCCCCTTTAAGAAGTCCCCCAGTCACTTCTAGGGTTTGTCATGTGTTGGGTGAGGCTTCACACGCCCTTACGCATGTCCTTATTACTTCTCGTTACCCATTGGTTTATTACTTTAATTCACGCTAATTGTTTGCCGTATATAAGCCAGTCTGATCTGCGGCCAGTCAGTTCACCGTTGTGTTTTACCATGTTTTCTCTCTCCATCAGCCATAGAATCCCTGTGTGTTCCAGCTGCCAAGCCAGAGCTACGCTATGAGCTAAGCTACACTATAAGCCAGAGCTACGCTACAAGCTAAAGCTACACTACAAGCTGAAGCTCCATCTGATGTGACTCTTGAACTGCAGCTGAGTTTGTTATCTTCTGTGTTTTTTGCCTTCTCTGCCTCACGGAGCCCTATGTTTATGTATGATTGAACTTTCTGTTGCTTCTCTCTGGATTACCCTGTTCTCTAGCATGCTGTTTTTGTTGCTTTTTTGCCCCGTGGCTTTGTGTTTAACGCAAAATAAATCCGTTGTTCTACCTTACTCCTGCATCTGTGTCCTCCACCGCACACAGCTATGACACAGGCGTGTGTAGCGTGCATGGGGGGATGATGAACTGCTTCTTTTTTTCAGGGAAGCTCTATCCTCCCAGAAATGCAGTAAATATATTAGAAGTGTAACTAGCAGTGTTTGCTCCATGTGTTGTTTTGCTGCTTGTCCTTATAGAATCTCTGAGCTGTTTTGAAATATCTGGATATTGCCAAGATTTCCCTATCACATGCATGTACAAGAGATACAAAACAACTATGGGTAAAAGTCAAAGTAACAATTGTAAGGGAAAAGACAATGTATATTAACTAATCGTAACCCCTAGAAGGTGTACTGAGCGAGATTCCCGCTGTAGTTATAAACTAGAGGATTAATTTAGTTTAATTTAATTTAACTTAGCCCATATGAGATCTATAAAATCCTGAGCCATTGGGCTCTGAATGGATGGTTGTTTTAATTTTTAACTGTGGCATGGCACGACAAGGGCCTTGCTGATAAGGTGGCATGGATAAAACTGTATTCAGGGGTATTCAAAATCATATATAGAGTGATTCCTGCCTGGTAACAATCATATGAGAGCTAGAATATATAATATATATGAATATAATGTAATTTGAGACCACTGAGACTAATCATACAGGGATCCATAATTTTAAATTACTCCTGTTATGAACGGTGCCTTTCCTTAACAATAAACAAGGACAGAGAAGTGAGCTGACAGTTGTTTTTGTGAGGGATGTTGTGGCTTTATCGAAGTAAAATATTTGGGGTTTCTCAAGGAGAAGGTTTCTCAAGGATTGTGCAAAGATGTTTTTGTCTGACATAAAGGAGTAGTGTGCAGGGGTCTTGGGCATCCTGTTTTTGCATACAAATAGTGTTATAGATTAGAGTTTGTGAATTCTGCCTTATTGATTCAGTACAAAAACAATTAATATTCCCAAACATTACTTCCTAATAAAACTGCACAAAGAGGGACAAAGGCTATGGGCTACTCTAATATAGCTTAATGGTGCCAAGGCCTGTTTACCAGAAGTAGGAGAAAGTTTTATGAATATGATCGATAATATTAATGGTCAAGTCAGGTCAACATGGACACTGGGTCCTTGGGTATAGCGCATAAACACCTCATGATCTTATGTTACATCATGCAAGCATCTCGTGATTGTCATATGACTTTTGTTGATTGAGACTACTTTCTGTTTGAGTTTCTGTTTGATGACTGTGAAGAAGTTTCTCTGCAACACAATCCAAAACCCACTCATGAAATGTTAAGAATAGAGTGTAGCTACAATAGTCCCAATATTCTGTATATGAATACTAACTACAGTATGGACAGTTTGGCTCAGCTAGATATTTGGGTAAAGGAGTGTGGATTTCCTGAGAAATGAAAGTTAAAAGAAAAAGGGAAGTAGGGGAAGCAAACCTAAGTTTGCAGCTGACTGGAAGGATTTTGGTGATTGGCAAAGTGAGGAACACCTTAGAGAAACATGATTTGTGAAATTTTGGGGAGCTCTAAAGTATTGATATGATGACCAAATAAATGCCATACCTGGGTTTTCTCACAGGTGTAAAATAAGTAAAATAAAATAAGTAAATAAGTAAAATAAAATTATATTTAAAACTTATTACTCATGATAAAACGTAGCCTGCTTGCATGCTCGGGACCGGGGTATTTATATGCGCACGATCGCCGACCTGGGGGGGGGGAGCGAGCGGACTTTCCGCGGCACACCTCATGACTTCTCATGGCACACTAGTGTGCCGCGGCACACAGGTTGGGAAACACTGGGCTATAGCCCATGTGAACATGTGAAACAATTTAAGTTATTGAGTTAAGAAGCCTAATTTTAAGTTGATTTAATTAAACAGTCAAACATTACTTTGGTGGTCCGTGGATTATTTATTATCAGGTGGATTGTAGTTTGGGAAATCTGTTGAAATGAAATGAACCTGATCCATCGGGGCATTTCATGTAAATATTGTGCACACCTATAAATGGCATCACCCATGTGCAATAAACTTTGACCGCCCCCGCCCCGGCTCCCCCAGAAACTGTGGTATAGTTCGCACACTGTTCACAAACACCCTTTCAGCAACTCCCATGCATACCATTGACTATCCAAAATCGACATCTAGAACCCTGTGTACAGTAGGTGTTACAGGACACGCCACAACAGAGAGATTCTCTGAAAACCTTTTATGCGTCAGTGATAGTGGTCTGCAAACAGCACACTTTTCCTGATTTCATCCTCCTGCCCTATTAATCTTTTAGGCATAGACTTTAAATGTATATGAAATCAAGCACTGACCTCATTAATTGACGGCCTCTATGTGTATAAATGGGAGCTTTTCCCTGATCAACTGACGCAAAATATCTTATCTGGATCAATTAGCTCATGCTTACACAGAACCAGAAGGGACTGATTATATGCTTGAATTACAATTTGCATTGCACTGCTCATGTTAACCGAGGGTGAGACCCTATCTTTGAACAGGCTTGGTTTAAAGATCCTACCGGAGAACTTTTATGTCTTCATACTCTGTTCTGATATGAACACGATTGTGCATATTGAGTGAAATTGAACAAATGCCACACAGAACCTTTGCCTCATATAAGGGGCTCATTTGGAAAACCCCAGACAGAACCCCACATCTCTCTAGCTAAGCCTTTGAATGAGGACTGGAAATATGTGGGGCTGTGGGTTTACAGGTGTAACTCCCAAAGAACAGGCTGGTCAACCACTGAAAACCTGTATATCTTTCATCATGACAAACTGGGCATCTTTAAACAAACCTTAACTATGTGTGTTCAAGTCATGTGCAGCCACCCAACAGTAGGAGGTTCTCAGTAGTAGATTTAGCCAACGCCTTCTGTATTGTCCTGGTCCACAAAGATCAGTCAGTATTGGTTCACTTTCCAGTTTGATGGCAAACCATACTCATTTACACGTTTGTGCCACGCTCCACCCTCACGCTCCACCCTCCTAGAATACGTTGTGATGGTGTGCTCTCCAACACAGGAGCGGTGTGAAAATGACCCCGTTTCATTCGTTGTAACAGCTCACTTAAGAGGGAAACAAGGCTACCCTAGCAAAATCGCAGTTTGTAAGACAAGAAGTACATTTTATGGGGCATGAAATAACAGTGGAGGGGAAGAGACTCTCTTCAGACAGAATCTCAGCAATCCAGAAGATACCTAAGCCAATCACTAAGAAGCAAGATCTTTCATTTTTGTGTGTGTTCATAGTGCAGGGTTTTCATTCCTAATTACTCAATGATGGAGAAACCCTGCATGACATAGCTCATGCACTAGGGCTGACCGCCTTATCACAGATAACATGGACAGCTGAGGCTGAGCAGGCCTTCATTGAACTGAAACAAGCATTGCAAACTACCCCAACACTTGGTTTACCTGACCTAATGAAGGCTTTTGTTCAAACTGTCGATGAAAAGAATGGGTACATGTCCTCTGTTTTGTTGCAGAAACACTGAGACAGGCTGAGACAGATGGCATACTTCTCAGATAAATTGAATCCTGTTCCAGCCAGGCTACCCCTTTGTTTGAGAGCTGTAGCTGTGGCAGAAAAGGCCATGGTGGCTTCACGTGATATTGTAGGGTATTCTGAACTTACCCTTCTGGTCCCTCATACAGGCTCCTTGCTCATGCTGGAGTGGAGAACATCTCATTTGTCAAATCAAAGGTGTTTAATTACAACACTGTGCCACTGGACATGCCTAACATCACTGTAAAGTGCTGTAAACCACAATTGTGTTGTGCTAACTAATCAAATGTGCTCTCCTAGATTTGATCTACAAGCCATTGCATAACCCAACAAATCTGTTGCTTTATGTAGATGGATCGGCATCAAAGGATCCTGATATGGCTAAGAAAAAATGAGTGCAATTAATTAATTAATTAATTAGTTAGTTAGTTAGTTAATTAATGAGTGTCCTGGTTTCAGACCACAAAGTAGTTAAGGATGGTGCACCTCTCAGCCGAAGCTGCAGAATTCTGCACCTTGATTGAAGCATGTAAGTTATCTGCTGGCTGCTCAGTATCTATGTACACTGACAGCAGGTATGCTTTTGGAGTAGTACATGATTTTGAGCCTATTTGGAAACATTGAAAATTTCTTACAAGTTCAGGCAATTTTATTGCACATACTCGTGTCAGACGTTCTAGACGCTATCCAGCTCCCTTCAGCTATTACAATGTGTAAATGCTCTGCTCACATGAACTGTGTTGTGTGCAGACTAACATCACCCTTCCTTAGAGGTTCCAGAAGCAGGCCATGCCAGAAGAAAAGGCAGTCTGGCACAAAGCTGGTTGTACAGTGCAACAAGGAATATGGATATGCCCAGCAGGCCATCCCTGCCTGCCTAAGTACTGTGCATGTTTCCTTACTATGCTAAGTTGACACATGGGAAAGCACGTGTAAAAAGGGGGGATGGCAATAAACACTGGTTCATTAAGGGGTTCTCCAATTACTCTAAACTTTTTGTAAACGGTGTCTCACATAAGCACAGAACAACATAGGTAGAGGCATACACACAGAACAAGCAGCACATCCCACACCACACAAGCTATTTGGTCACCTTCAATGCATTTCATCGAGCTGACAAGTAAGGGAAAAAAATAAAAATAAATAAATAAATACTGCCTGGTAATAGTAGACGTTTTCAAAATGGGTAGGAGCATTTCCAACATCCAAACAGGACCTGAACTCATGCAGTAGCAAAAGCCCCAGAGATGTAATCTCCTAAATGGGGAATCTCAAGTAAGATTTCAAGCAATAACGGCAAGCCATTTGTCAGTGCAGCCTTAAAACAAATAATTGAGTATTTGGACTTTGATTTGAAACACTATGCCTACCACCTAGCCAGTGGGGCATGGTACAGAGAGAAAACAGCACATTGAAAAATAAATTGAGCAATGCATGTTCAGAGACAAATGATAATGTATGTAAGACCAAAACATAATCTCAGTATCTCAGTCCATTTGAGATTCTACTTGGATATTTCAGTTCCCCTAACGCAGAAAAAGTATTCTGTGCTAGCCATACACTCTGTCAGCCAAATAAATCCTGATGAACTACCTGATTGGAGTTCATACCAAGTTCAGTACTGTAGTGGTAAGTTTTATGATTTTTCCAGCATTTATTTGATGTATTAGTTTATTTTATTTATGCTGATGTATTAGTGTGAACTTTTCTGTTTTTAGTTTATCTTGAAATGATAAAAGGTTACAATACATTACAAAGATGTAATGGAAATTATTGTATTTTTTTTCATGTGTTAATTTTACATAATATTCTCTGTATGTGGAATCGTGTTCTGTTAAGCACTGATATTATGTGTGCTTGCTTAGAGCAGATAGAAGTAGCACACAGTTTCTCACCACAGATGTTCTTATTCTTTGTTCAGTTACTGAAACATTCTGTTACACTAACGAGGCTTACTGATAAGGGAGCGATAGCAAGCTAGCTCGAACCAATTCCAAGAGCATATAAGAGGTGCCCTGACAAAGCGTGGGGGCTTATTCTTTTTCTCTTCTTCTTCTTCTCTTCTTCTTCTTTTCCTCATCTTATGAGCGTAGTTCTGTATGCTTCTCTTTTTCCTACATAAAATGAGCTCTCATGACTTTTATGGACAATTAAATAATTTCAGTTACAGGGGGCTATTTGATGATGGACAACATCCAGCATCTGGTTTTGTGAGAAGGCCAGTGGAACTGATTTTGGATCCTAGCTATAATTGCTTCTTCCTATTTGACCTCTGAAGTCATAGGTGTGGACCAAGTGCATTACTAAATTACTTTTGGATCCCAGGAACAACAAAGGTTTGGTCTTCTCTTGGTAAACTTGATGGTACTAAAATGGACCAGCCTAATGAATAAGTATTTTGTTGTGAGGTAATATGCTTATTGAGGCACCTATTTTACCAGAAAGATTTGAGGCTAGACTATTCATGGTTGAATGGTGAGTGTTGATTTCTACTCCTATGCAAACTTCCATAAGAAAGCATCTACTAGAACTAAAGGGTAAATGGGGTTGGAAGCAATTCCCCATTACTTTCCATAGCCTCAATTATAATCATGACAGCAATGCCTTTGTGGTGATCCCTTGCTGCCTTCTGCAGCTCATAGGATGTGGTACCCTGAAAGATTATCTGGAGAGATGGGGAATAGGCTCGGCTCCATTTATGTAACTGGGCAGTAGCCAGTATCTCACATTCTGAAGTATGAGAAGCACTTAGCTTCTCCTACTTCTTAATATTGATGGTGTAATATGTACTATAGTGTATTGTACTATGCCTGCTGGGTTTTGCTGATGACACTATAAATATATACCTTTTATAAAGCACTGCTCCCAATGTGGCTATGTTCAAGCGGCTCATGCTCTTAGTTCATGCTGTGCCTCTGGACATAAAGCATTAAAAAAAACACGTATGGCATTAATGTAGTTCACGCACCATAGGATGTTTCAGCCGAGTATCCAGCTCATCCCTAGCAATAACAGTGCACTATAGGTGAACCAGTAACCATAATCCTATGACCAGGAGAGTGGCATGTCCTGGTTGAGGAGTAAAATGGACTGTGGATAGAAACTCCTCCTGAGTCTCTCCATCTTGGCCATAATAACACGAAACCTTCTGCCTGAATGCAGAACCTGGAACAGTCCATTACTGGGGTGAGACAAGTCCTTGATAATCCTGTTTGTTTTACATCTCCTGGAGTAAATGCGGGCTTTCCGGTCCTGTACACAGCTATTCCCAAACCAGGATGAGATGTGTGTGAGGATGCTCTCCACAGCACCTGAGTAGAAAGCCTTAAAGACAGCAGGGGAAACCCCAAACTTCCTCAACTGCCTCAGGTGGTACAGGCGCTGCTTCACCCATTTCGTCTGAGTACAGATATGCTCAGTCCATGACAGGTCCTCCGAGATGTGGATGCCCAGGTACTTGAAACTGCTCACCCTCTCCACTGGAGCTCCAATGATGGTGGGGGTCTGTAGTCATGTTGTCTCCTGCTGAAGTCCACCACCAGCTCCTTAGTCTTACTGATGTTCAGCTGGAGGCAGTTTTCCTGACACGATAGTGCCAGGTTCTCCAATTCGTCTATGTTGGCTGACTCATCATTGTTGCAGATGAAGCCCAACACCACTGTGTCATCAGCAAACTTAACGATGGTGTTGGAGCCATGCGTGGCCACACAGTCTGAAGTGTAGCGATCCCTCAGCTTTGTGAACAGTCTATAAGGTACTACTGTGTTGAATGCTGAGCTGTAGTCAATAAGCAGCAATATCAACCCTGCTTCTTGTCCATGTGCCTGAGAGTGGTGTGCAGGACATAAGAGATGGCATCCTCTGTGGATCTGTTAGGGCATTAGGTGAACTGGAGCAGGTCTGTGGTGCTGGGGATGGAGTAGGAGATGATGTTTTTTAGAAGACCCTCAAACATTTTCATGATCACTGATGTCAGTGCAATAGGCTGGTAGTCATTCAGGCATGAGGGTTTGTAGGTCTTGGGCATGAGGAAGATGGTGGATCTTTTGAAGCACATAGGGACCATGGACTTTGCCAGGGACTCGAGTTGAACACACATGACAGTTGGTCAGCACAGAAGTGCAGCAGACATCCAGAGATGGCATCTGGACCCACCGCTTTCCTGGTGTTCACCTTCAGAAACGTGCTAACAAAGCTAACTGCTACATCCACAAACACGTTGATGTCATATGCACAGGCTTGGAACATGTCTCAGTCTACATCATCGAGCGTGTCCTGCAGTGCCGGAGCATCAAGATGAAAGCTTTGCTGATATTCCTATATGAGGAAAATGGCGTTGTGGTCTGATTTCCTAAACTTGTATCTCCGCTTGTATGGTGTTTAGCAATGGTTCAGTATGTTGAGTTTGCTCGTCGGACATGTAACATGTTGGTAAAAGTTCGACATTACTAGTCTGAGGTTAGCTTTATTAAAGTCTCCTGCTTCAAATAGCCCTGCATCTGGTTGTTTGTTTTAGTCTCACTCAGCACATCATGCAGTTCAGACACAGCCGTGCCTGTGTCCGGGTGTGGTGGGATATAGAACTTGTGAGGCAGGTAGAAAGGATGACACTTTATGATCAAATATATGAAATGGAGGCAAGCATCCACTGGAGAGAATGGAAATGTTCCTGGCATCGCACCACTTGTTGCTGACCATGAAACACACACCTTCACCTTTAGCTTTGTTAGATTCTGCCATCCTGTCCATGTGGAACATGTGTGGACAGTGAATCCGAAGGGGTTAAGACTTGGTCCATCATGGTGGGGGCCAGCCATGTCTCTGTAAAACACAGAAGGTTACAATCCCTCATATCTTGCTAGAAAGTAACTCTGGCTCTGAGGTTGTCTAGCTTGGT
This sequence comes from Synodontis membranacea, assembly GCA_025674565.1. Lineage (NCBI taxonomy): Eukaryota > Metazoa > Chordata > Actinopteri > Siluriformes > Mochokidae > Synodontis > Synodontis membranacea. The sequence continues at coordinate 13,156 of JAOVYU010099041.1, forward strand.
CTCCAGTGACTGTACATTAGCCAGCAGGATACTTGGCAGAGGGGTGCAATGAGCTTGCACTCATTCTGTTATGGACGCCGCATTTCCCCCGGTGCTTCTTTGTTCTTCACTGCGGGTTAGCGTTGTGTCCATTGTTGTTGCTGTCCGAGCAGCATAGTATCTCAGACGGCCATGACGGGTCAAGATTTGATTTCCTATGTCTAGTAGTGTTCTATGGTTATAGGTCACCAAACCCAAGGAATTGTGTATAAGTGAAAGTAAAAAAAAAAAATAAATAACGAAAAATGCATTCAGTCTGCATGGAGCTGTCAGGAAGGTATCTGGATGTGGCCGTGCCATACTGGAAGTATCATGGTTTTATACCAATCCAGGGTGGCATGTAACATGAATAACACATACTGACAATGCAATCAGGTACAGGGCTCACCTTTGGACTCCTTTGGAAGGTGCTCAGTGTGCTCACACTGGGAGGGGTGATGTACAGGTAACCACAGCATATACCTCCTAGAATAATGCATCTCTAAACAAAGCCCATGAGGAGATTCTCCTTATGGAGTGGCATCTCATATTGGAAGCTTGGTGTCCAGCCCGTTTTATCCTAGTATCCTAGTTATCATGACAGTCTAACCCCTGCTCAAACAAAGAAGCTTTATAGTAAATAATAATTTGGACAATCTGATGCTGTCTGGTGTCAGCAAATATAACTGGAGAGCACATAGCAGGCTGTGATTGCTAAGGTCAATTTCATTCACTGACTTTAAAGGCCCAATTATGCCCAACATTAAAGACAGATATGGACAGAATCTTCTGCAGATGGAATGGAGCAGAATCCCTGGAAATCATGGGGACAGTGAAGTCAATAGTTCTAGATTATCATAAAGAAAAAGCTCTGACTCATTCTTAATAAGCACTTTCTTAAAAATATATTTTGATAAAAAATAAATAACAAATTTTTTTGTTTTATTTATAAATAATAATAAATAAATAAATAAATAAATATTTTGTTGGAAACTTTGGACTCTGCCCTCTAGTGGGTGTATTGCTTTACATGCCATGTTTTGCCATTGTAAATAACATATGGAGGTATGTAGACAGTACTGTCATTTATGGGTCTGATTGCCTAATGATGCAAATTATTTTATGAGACTGATTACCTCATGAGATTGATTAATTAAATATGAGTCAAGCACTTCTGGTAAGTACAGTTGTATTTCTTGTGCCTTACAGACATAAAAGGAAAAAAATTAACTGACTAGCTAAATGTAGGGGTCATAACAAAATTTTAGGTTGTACTTTTGGACTACGTTTCCCAGAATAATTGTTTCTACTGCTGCAAGTGATCATGCCCTTGTTTAGGCACACCTGTTTTGAATTTGGTTGTGATTAGTTCAAGTATAAAAGCCTGTTTTGTTTAAGATTTCTTTGTCTTGCACTGAAGTCAATACCCAAGATGTGTATTATGTTTCTTCGACCTTGTTCATGATCTTTGCTCATGCTTCCTTTTTTGTGTTTTTAAGAGTTCTGCTATTAAAACATATCCTGCACTCTCATCTGCCTCCACTTCCCATTACATGACAGAAGGAAAGACCTTTCTAATGGATGCACTGCAACTTTTCTTATGTCCAAAAATCACTCCTAATGGAAAATTGTGTGTAGGGCAAGATCTATAGCCAAGCCTCCCAAGAATGGCTCGATTCTATCTCCCTATCTCAATTATATCTGAATTCTAATTTTCTGCTACACAGTGCATGGCCATGTCATGTGGTATTGCCCTGGAAGTCTCTATTTCACACAGCTCTACTTCAGACATTACTCCTCACTCTAACTTACTCGGGCACTTGGGCTCTGATTTGGGCTTCTCTCCCCCTTGAGCTCTGCAGTGGCTTTTGGCACAATCCTGCACTACGTCTCATAGGTCGCACTCCCCACAACACTGAGAGCACTGCATTTGACACTGGTGACATGGGTGGCACACTAGAAATGGATAACAGGACGCCTGTAGCTGAAACCATTATCATAATTTGTTAACCGAATAGTCTCATACCCTGGAAGATTTGAAGTCTTTACTTACTACCATGAATTGCTGCTGATACTGTAAAGACTACTATATCATGTCGCCTGTGCCATTTTATTTCTCCCAGCCTGAGGGGGCGCTTGAGGGAGATTACTCCGCCACGGGGGATATTCGCCATGTATATAAGTCAGAAATGTAGATTTCTTTGCTTTTAAGTTGTACTATATTTTGTTTATTTTTGGTATATAACATACCGGTTATATGCCTACCTTTTTGGTAGGCGGGTTTCTTTTTGTGTGAATGTGTTGTTTGTTGTCTGCCGTCACCCGGAGCACTGAACGGAGAAGATGACAGAACAACACATCAAACAGAAGCCAGGAGCAATTAGACCGACACTGCTGGTCTATGATGGTCCTATCACGGATCATCTGGAATATATGGACTTTTAAGTGGACAACGGACTGAGAAAGAGTGTGTGTGTGTGTGTGTGTGTGTGTGTGTGTGTGTGTGTGTGTGTGTACATGTGTGTATTTATGAGCACATTACAGTGGTGATGGTTAATTGCTGGGCTAGTAATACATGTGTAAAATGAAACAACTATTTTGTGTGATCCCTGTCCTCTTTTTTTCTGCTAACAGCTTTACAGAAGCAGCCACTTAAAATTCCTCCTTCCGGAAGCCAGCTGGAAGGGAGTGCCCTCCTTTTTCTAGGGGTGTGTTTATATGTCACCCTAAACCTGCCCATTCATTCACTTTTACCATGAGATGGTGATTTCTTCAGAAAAACAGATTACATTTGTGGTCAGAAGTTTATATACACTCATGAGCTGTTGTTTTTCCAAGGTTGAACAAATGTACAGCAAACATCTTTTATGACATTTATGTAAAACATGAATTTGGTGCACACTTTAATTTATATTGGATTTTCTCTAATCCACACAGTGTCAAAATTACTTAGACCAAACTAATAGATGTCCCTTCAACAGGTCTCAACCAGAGGCTTTTGGTAGCCATCAAGAAGTTTCAGGCATAATTCTGGCTGTATATTTGATCACTCATTTGGCACAGTATTGTTAGAGTTCATTTAAATTGGTTGGTTTCTTGGCACTGACATAGATTTTAAGCATAGTCCACAAATTTTCAATGGCTTTCAGTTCAAGGCTTTACCAGAAGCTAAATAATAGGCTGCTTTATCTATTTCAAAACCAGTTGATGCATGTTGCAATCAGAGGCGTAGCAATAGGGCAGGCAAGACAGGCAATTGCCTGGGGCCCCGCATTTTGAGGGGGCCCCGACAGCTGAACAATCTGAAATGTCATTATTAAAAACATACACGCAACATGGAGCAATATATCCGCATCCCCCCTAGAGGGCTCCCTCTCGCGTAAAAGGACTTATCCATCTGGCAGCCAAAAGTGGAAAAAAAAACAAGAAGAGGAGGAAAAGAGGAAACATGACAGCGGTAAGTTAAGTGATGGAGATAATGATCATTGATGAGTCACAATTAGTAATTTCAATTGAACGGAACATACAAAGGTCTTTGAATATGGAGGACATAGTGACAGCATTTGCTGTAGCTAAGGCTCGTAAGCACTATTTTTAAGGTGACAATCCATTACTGTAAATAAAAAGATTGTTCTGTATCTTTAAGATTTTAGATTAATATTTTGTCAAAGAATATGCACTTTGTTTAAAAAAATAAATGATTTATGTTATATTATGTGTTTTGACTACTTTTTTATGTTGTATAAATGTATATTTAGGTAACAAAGATATATTAAC
>JAOVYU010099124.1:0-16918 GCA_025674565.1 Synodontis membranacea
CTTGGCTATGGAGCTGGTGTTGAGGGACCAGGAGAGGTTCTCCACCAGGTGAACACCGAGAAATTTGGTGCTCTTGATGATCTCCACAGAGGATCCATCGATGTTCAGCAGCGAGTGGACACTCTGTGGTCTCCTGAAGTCAACAATTATCTCTTTTGTTTTGTCCACATTCAGAGACAGGTTGTTGACTTTTCACCAGTCCGTTAGCCATTTCACCTCCTCCCTGTAAGCTGACTCGTCATTCTTGCTGATGAGACCCACCACGGTCGTGTCATCGGCGAACTTGATGATATGGTTTGAACTGTACATTGCTGCACAGTCATGAGTCAGCGGAGTGAACAGCAGTGGACTGAGCACACATCCCTGAGGGGCCCCAGTGTGGTGGTGCTGGAGATGCTGTTCCCGATCCGGACTGTCTGTCTGATCAGTCAGGAAGTCCATGATCCAATTACAGAGGGAGGTGTTCAGGCCCAGCAGGCTTAGCTTTTCAATCAGGTGCTGAGGAATGATTGTGTTGAATGCTGAAATAAAGTCTATGAACAGCATTCGAACAGATGTGTCCTTTTTGTCCAGGTGGCTGAGTGCCAGGTGAATAGTGGTGGTGATGGCATCGTCCGTAGAGCAGTTGGGATGATAGGCGAACTGCAGAGGATCCGGAGTATGTGGCAGAAGGTTCTTAACATGCCTCATGACGAGCCTCTCGAAGCACTTCATGATTATGGGTGTGAGTGCTACGGGCAGGTAGTCATTGAGGCAGGACACTGGAGACTTCTTCGGCAAGGGAACGATGGTGGTGGTCTTGAAGCACGTGGGAATGACTGCAGTGCTTAGAGACATGTTGAAGATTTCTGTGAATACATCTGCCACCTGGTCTGCACATTCTCTGAGCACTCTCCCCGGGATGTTATCTGGCCCAGCAGCCTTCCATGGGTTAACTCTGCGAAGAGTTTTCCTCACATCAGCTGTGGTCAAACATATCACCTGGTCATCGGGTGAGGGGGAGAATTCCTATGTTGCCATGTCGTTCTATGCGTCAAACTGTGCGTAGAAGTCGTTTAGCGCATCTGGAAGGGTGGCATCACCATCCAGGCAGATGTTGTGGTCCTGTAGTTGGTGATGGCCTGGATACCTTGCCACATGTGCCGTGTGTCACCGCTGTCCCTGAAGTGACTGTGGGCGCGTTTCGCTGTTCTGATGGCCGAAGACAGTTTGGCCCTCGCTGTTCTTAGGGCCACCTTGTCTCCTGCTTTAAAGGCAGAATCACGGGTCTTCAGCACATCACGCACCTCCGTAGTCATCCACGGCTTCTGGTTTGTCCTAGCGGTGATGGTCTTGGAGATTGTGACGTCACCGATGCACTTGCTGATGGAGCCAGTCACTGATGACGTATACTCCTCCAAGTTGATGCTGTCGCCATCAGTTGTGGCTGAACATGTGCCAGTCAGTGTGCTCAAAACAGTCCTGAAGAGCAGAGATGGCTCCTGCAGGCCAGGTTCTCACCTGCTTTAGAGCGTTTAGAGTGTATGCAGGAGTCCAGGCAGAAGGAGTATAATATAAACAGTTTATTAGATGAAATCCAAATGGACAGCAAGAAATGTAAGGTAATATAAACACAGGTAGAGTGATGTCAAACAATGATCAAAGTCAACTATCTGAGTGAATCCAATCAGTAGTCCTAGTAGACAAAGCACATGTGCACATTGGCCATCTTGTTCGTAGTTCGTGCCACATGGGAAAAGTAGTCCCTGGCCGACGTGTACCCGACACACTGGAGTGTTGCTTTAGCAGTGTGTTTAGGGTCATTGTCCTGCTGGTAGGTGAACCTCCGTCCCAGTCTCAAATCTCTGGAAGACTCAAACAGGTTTCCCTCAAGAATTTCTCTATATTTTGCGCCATCCACCTTTCCTTCAATTCTGACTAGTTTCCCAGTCCCTGTCAATGAAAAACATCCCCACAGCATGATGCTGGTGTTCTCAGTATGATGAGAGGTTAGGTTTGCGCCAGATATAACATTGTCGTTGATGGCCAAAAAGTTCTATATTAGTCTCATCTGTCCAAAGCACCTTTTTCCACATGTTCGGGGAGTCTCCAGTATGCCTTTTTGGCAAATTTCAAATGGTGTGCCTTATTTTTTTGGCCACTTTTCAATGAAGCCCAGCTCTGTGCTGTGTGTGGCTTATAGTGGTCCTATATTTAGTTACTCCCATCTCTGCAGTAGAGCCACCCAGCTCCTTCAGTGTTATCTTTGGCCTCTTGGTTGCTGCTCTGATGAATGCATTCCTTAACTGGTCTGTGAGTTTTGGTGGACGACCCTCTCATGGCAGGTTTGCTGTGGTTCCATAATAATAAATCCTAATAATGGATTTAATGGTGCTCCTTGGGATGTTCGGGGTTTGGGATATTTTTTTTTTATAACCCAAGCCTGATCTGTACTTCTCTACAACTTTGTCTCTGAACTGTGAGTTGGTCTTCATGCTATCACTTGCTTGGTGGTAGCCCTTACTTCGTGGTGTTGCACTGTTATAGACTCTGGGGGCTATCAGAACAGGTTTCTATATACATAGAAATACATAGAGATCATTTGACAGATTGCTCACAGGTGGATCTTATTTAACTAATTAAGTGGCTTTTGAAGCTAGTGGTTGTGGCTTCAAAACAAAGGGGTGAAAACATATGCACACATCACTTTTCAGTTTTATATTTTTATTTAAAACAATTTTTTTCCCCTTTTAACTGCATAAATCTGTAGTTTATTTTTGTATGTCCATCACTTAAAATCAAATTGAAAATCCATTAAAATTCCAGGTTGTAAGGGAACAAAATAGAGAGAAAGCCAAGGGGTTGAATACTTTTGCAACTCCTTGTATACTTTGTATATGCTGCTAAATTCCAGTCAATGGTTACATTTAATTTTTTGCACAAAAATATTTCCCGGTACTTTCTGCACCTGAACGGTTCTGGGTACTGGTTAGCACTGCACTGTTTGTCTGTCTCATTGTCTAAATGTCCTTATTGCACTGTTTGTAATGTTTGAACACGTGCACTTTATGTAGTCCTGTAGTCCTGCATCTGTACGTAGTATACGTGCACTTTCTGTAACTCTGTGTCTTAGTCTTACAGCATGAAGCACCATGGTACTGGGGAACATTGTTTACTGTACCACCTGTATAACGTTGAAATGACAATAAAGCTTACTTAAGCTTACTATTATACTTAATAACTATTACTATTAGTAAGTAGTCAGTGTAAGACACATGAGGTACATAGCCTTGAAAAAAGAGTGAATTAAAATTATTTATTGGTTTAGGATAGAAGAACATCCGATTACACATTTTTTTATCAGTCTATATAGTTATAGTTTATAGTTTATTTCAACCAGATGCTCCAACAAGGTAAATGTTTTTTTTTTTTCACAATTATTTCACAATTGCAGTTTTTTTTTTTTTTTTTGGTGTGGGGGTTGCAGGTGGAGGGCATGTTGGTGGAACTGAATGCAGAAAATGAAAAAGCTCGTCTGGTTCTGAATGGAAGCAAAGTGTTAGACATGCTGCAAGAAAAGTGGGAAAAAGTCAACCCCAAGTGAGTCACCACTACCATTTGTCATGCAAAATTGTAGCTCATGTACTCATTACACCTGAACTCATATAATATTAATTTCCTGCAGTGTAACACAACATTCAAAGAGCATAAATGACATTTCATTATGTTCGCAAAAATATTTCAATATCTTGTGCCACATCCAGCTTTTTAAATGCCTATACAGAAATAATATTTATCACCTATGGTGTAAAATAGGTCTTTTACAAATCAATAAGCATCTCCCAAGTGCAGTGGATGCTTTTGTTTGTTTTTTTTAGATAGAACCCAGTGAAAAGGAATACACTAGTACATAGTCAGGTAGCTGGAAATCCTTATCTGCATGTACCAGAGAGCAACAAACTGCAATATTTCCACGATACTACACATCAAAAGACCCTGCCTCACTTTGCATGTATATCCTGCCAGGCTAATCTAAATCTGACTTTGTATGCACATGTAAATGTGGGCAGTAGTCTGCTGTCATTCATATCTGTTTATGTTTTGCATTAATCAACACTTGAGAGGCATAATGGTTAGTGCCCACATACAAATATGTGATAAGCTGAAAATGATTCCTGAGTTGATAAGTCTGTTGCTTGTGTTTTTTTCTTCCATGATTTGCAGCCATCCAACCCCATGGAGGCCAGAGTATGGCAGCTACATGATTGAGGGCACTCCAGGACAGCCTTACGGCTGGACAATGTCCGAGTTCAACACTGTAGAAGACAACATGGGCAAACGGAGGAAAGAGGTCTCCTCTGTGCTCAACAAGAATGAGACTCTCTGCACTCTCACATCATTTCCCAGGTAGCATATAACTGACAACACGGAATACAGAGTGCAACAGCAACTCTAAATCATTTGCATCGACCAGAAGTGATGCAGGCATTCTTCAGGGCATTCAGTTAAACTATTCTGTGATTTGTATAACAGGAATAATGACTGAGAATACTAATCCTGCAAAAATCCTGAAATTGAAACAGCATAAATTGTGTCAACAAAAATTTTGATGAATTGACAAAATGATTTTTTTACCTTTTATTTTATGAATAAATTATAATGACAAAATAAATGATATTTGATAAAGAAAATTATGGTGAAACCTCTGTTCTTATGACCTGATGAGTTAATATGAGATGAAATAGCTGGCTCTTTTAGGGCAGACAGTTTGGCTTTTCGTTTTCAAGGAATTTTTTGTAACTAGCAGAAACATCCTTCAGCAATGTTTTTATGTTAATAATATATTATATTCCCTGTTTCACATTCCTGTCTGTAGATGAAAGCAAGGGATTCCAGCTTGCTATACTTGGTAACAGCTTTCACAATGCTCTTGAATTCTAGCAGATTTATGATTCTATTTTCTATGACATTTATCCACTGATGGTCATGGGGAAACTTTGTTGAGAGTCATGATTCTATCTATCTTAGGGCTAATATAGAGACAGACAGCCATTCACATTCTCACCTATGGGTAGTTTAGAGTAGCCAGTTGAGCATCACAGGGAGATCAAACCTGGAACCTTCTTGCTTTGAGGCGACAGTCCTAACTACTATGCCACCTCAAAATAACATCTTTTGGAGATAGTGGTCATCACCACCAAAGTGTACAAAATGCTGTTTTCACTCGATATCATGTTTCACTCGAGTCATGGTTAACTCCAAATAACAAAAGCCAGTCATGTCTCCAAACTTCTCACGACTTTTGGGTAGACACCTTGCATTTGACAGCAGAACCCCTATGTTTTCAGATTAGGATGCCCAGGTTTCACAAAGCCGGAGTACAGGCCGACACCTGTTGAAGAAGGAGTGAGCAAGTCCCTGTTCTTCCCTGATGAAGCCATCCACAAACATCCCCGGTTCGGGTCAGGATTCTTGCTTTCCTTTTGCTTTCCATGCAAGGATGTACCGTAGGTTTGATTTGGAAAGATTTGAAAGCAGGGCTTTCAGCTGCTCTGCTCCTCGACTTTGGAATTCCCTACCTCCTGATATAAGAAATATCACTTCTTTTTCTCTTTTTAAGTCTAGACTCAAAACTCACCTGTTCAAAATAGCTTATCCCACATAACCTTTTCCATTATGCTATTTTAAATCTGTTCTGTGTTTTATGTTTTATGATTTTGTAATTGCCTGCTTTTTTATTATTCTGCTGTGTACAGTGTCCTTGAGTGTTCTGAAAGGCGCTTTCAAATAAAATGTATTATTATTTATTATTAAAGTGGTAGGGCCATAAATTTAGCAGGAAGTGAGAAGGTTCTACCCCAGTAAATTTTTACATTTTTCCTGAAATTCTGCACATTATACTAAGGGGCACTGCTAGAAATTATGTATGACAATGGTGCATATTAACACTAGATTTACTGAGCTTTTTATTTTCTGGTGAAAAATTTCCTAGAACTACTAAGCCTGCGGAGGCCATCAGCTCCATTGTCCTCCTGCTTTTGTTGTGCAAATACACTAACTTTCCATAGTATTCCAAGACGGCGCAGCTACGTCCAGACGCCTTCCTGACTGCTCCGCTTAGACTGTGCTTTTATTTCGTATTTTATTTATTTTCTGCCATCTTTTACATGCACTCAGTAATGGGTCTAGTTACTTATGACAGTGCAACACTTTTGAACATCGGTAATCACCTCCCACAGCTGGTTTTAGAACTCTTTAAACCTGATCCGTCGTGGCCGGCTGAAATACTCCGGAGTTCAGACGATAACAAAGGACATGACCGCACGACCCCACGGCGCCGAACAAAGAAACACCGCGGGACTCGTGCCGGCGTCCGAAACAGACTGAGGAAGCGTGCACATCGCCCACCACTGCCCAGTATCTTGCTCGCTAACGTCCAGTCTCTAGAAAATAAACTAGATGACCTAAGGGCGAGATTGAAGTTCCAGCGTGACACAAGAAACTGTAGCATTCTATGTTTCACAGAAACATGGCTGACCTTCCTGGTACCGGACCAAGCGGTGACTCCGTCGGACTCTTTCTCCGTGTTTCGCATGGACAGAATGGCGGAGGCGAATAAATCTAATCGGTTATTCTTACGGCAATTTACATTCCACCTCATGCTGGCTCAGGTACAGCTCTGTCCAATTACAGGATGTGCTTAGTGTGTTACAAAACAAACACCCGGATGCAGCGCTCATTGTGGCGGGGGACTTTAATAAAGCGAACCTCAGACGAGTTATGCCGAACTTTTATCAGCATGTCACATGTCCAACAAGAGGTGCCAACATTCTGGATCACTGCTACACGCCGTTCAAGCAAGGCTACAAAGCTGCTTCCCAACTGGCTTTTTGGAAATCTGACCACAATGCCATTTTCATGCCGGAATATAAACAAAAGTTTGTTCAGGAAGTTCCAGTCACGAGGGAGGTGAAGTGTTGGACTGCCCAGTCAGAAGCCACTCTACAGGACACGCTCGATGACGTGGACTGGGACATGTTCCAGTCATGCACAGATGGCATTGACGAGTTTGCGGATGTAGTGGTTAGCTTTGTTAGCATGCTTGCTAATGATATTTTCCCCACGGTAACGGTTAAGACCTTTGCTAACCAGAAACCGTGAGTGGATGGATCTGTCCGTGAGGCAGTGAACACCCATACTGCTGCGTACAACGCAGGACTCTCCACCGGCGATATGAGCGCTTACAAAGCGGCTTCATATGGAGTATAGCGCGCTGTCAAGCTGGCAAAAGAATGATACAGCAAGCGTGTACATTTCTACTTCCAACAGAACGATGCACGACAGCTATGGCATGGACTTAACACAATCACGGACTGATCCATCACGGTTCGGAACATTGACTCTGCTTTTGCTGATGAGCTCAACACATTCTACGTACGCTTTGAGGCTACTGATGCTAGCGCTGGCTACTTGGCTAACGCTAGCCACAGCCTGCTAGCGGAGCATGGTGATGTCATCAGCTTTACAGAGCATGACGTGCGGAGGGCACTGCAGCGGCTCAACACCAGGAAAGCACCCGGGCCAGACAGCATCTCCAGGCGACTTCTACGCTGCCGCGCCGACCAGCTGACCGGAGTCTTAACCTCAATCTTCAACGAGTCTCTGGCTCAGTCTGTGGTCCCCACCTACTTTAAGAGTTCCATCATTGTACCAGTACCTAAGAACAGTAAGCCCTCGTTCCTGAATGACCATCGGCCAGTCGCACTAACGTCGGTGGTCATGAAGGTTTTTGAGAGACTTGTTAAAGACTTTATCATATCCAACATCCCAAGCTCTACAGACCCACTCCAGCTCGCATACTGTAACAACAGGTCTGCAGAGGATGCCATCTCCCATGTTCTGCATGCCACCCTTAGCCACATGGACAAGAAGCAAGGGAGCTATGTGAGACTGTTGACTACAGTTCTGCTTTTAACACAATAGTCCACCACAGACTGTTCACCAAGCTGAGGGAGCTAGGACTGAACAGCCACCTGTGTGCCTGGATCCTCAACTTTCTCACCGGCAGACCACAGGTGGTGAGAGTAGGTGGCTGTGTCTCCAACAGCATCACACTCAATACAGGAGCTCCCCAAGGATGCGTGCTCGCCCTCTCCTCTACACACTCTACACCAGTGACTGTGTGGCCACACACGGCCCCAATTCCATTGTCAAGTTCGCAGATGACGCTGTGGTGCTGGGTCTCATTACCAACAACGATGAGACAGCCTACAAGGAGGACGTGGAGATCCTGACATCGGGGTGCAAGGAGAACTGCCTCCAAATAAACTTCAGGAGGAGTAAGGATCGCTCCTACTCCCCCCTCTACATTTTTTTGCTCGCGCACTTTATTTGTAATTCTGTTGTTTTGCACAGTCATAGGGGTCGCTCAGGGTTTCACTACATGTTGTACTTGTATAACTATGTATGTGACGAATAAAGACTCTTGACTCTTGACCCTGGCACATTTGCATTTCTTTACTCAGATTGCTTGCTCAAATCCAAGGCAGCCCAAACCTATGTGTGTGACATGGAAACCTTCACAAAAGCCTGCCATATCTATACAAAATATCCCACACACTGACCTGCAAATATGAAAGACACACATTCACAAAATATATGGAAACACAATTGTGTTTTATTTATTAAAAATAGAGTGAAAATAGAATGAAAAGTTGCTAATAGACTGAAAACATGATAACACATCAGTCTCCAATGTATGTTTGTACAAAAATGTCATAAGCTGAGTGAAGTCATGGTCCATGGCTGATAACATGCTTGTACACGTACAGATTGAAATAATGTCATTTCATTTTGAGTGGCCATCACTGAATCATAAAAACGAAAGTGAATTTTGTTTGTGTGTGATCTCTCCAGCTTTGCATGTTTTCTCCTCTGCCTGTTCATGTAAAGATGTAAAAAAAAAAAAAAAAAAGTAAATAAATAAATTCATCATCTTCATCATCTTTCTGCCTTTTGTCTCAGTGGTTACTCTCTCACACACTCTGTCTGTCTGTCTGTTTCAATTATGTGTCCCATTGCTGCCATTGCGGATTGCTGGTTGGAAAATTTTCTGGTGATAGTAACAAAGAGACAATGTCCCGAGATAGATTCCTTTCAATTATGCAACACCTTCGATTTGATGACAAGGACACACGGGCAGAATGGGTGAAAACAGACAGATTTGCTGCGATTTCTAAAATCCGGACACGCTTCACTAAGAATTGTGCTGAGAGTTTCACTTCAGGAGAACACATGACCATAGATGAACAGCTGTTTCCGACCAAGGTTCGTTGTCCATTCACGCGGTATATCGCATCCAATCTGGACAAATTGGGAGTAAGTTCTGGATGGTGACGGACTTGGAGGCCAAATACGTCTGCAACACGTCCCCTTACTTGGGAAAGGCCCCAAGTTGTCAAAAGGGGGAGAGGCTGGCAGAGAACCTGGTCATGAGTCTGATGGAGCTATTTCTGAATGACGGGAGAAATGTCACAATGGACAATTTCTTCACCTCACTATCACGGTCACACAGACTGCTTCAGCGCAACACAGTTCTACTGGGCACGGTGAATAAAGGCAAAGGACACTGCAGAGTGAGAGAAATTCTCCACTTCAGTGTTTAGAAGTGACAGCATCTCATTGATGATTTACGCACCAAAAAAAAGAAAACTGTGTGTCTTCCAAGTTCCTTGCACCGAGACGTGGGAATTGGGGATGGCAGAAAGAGGAAACCACATGAAGGTATGTGAATGTGTATATAATTTTACACCAGTGCTACAGTGTTTTCTGATATGTACTATACAGTCCTATAACTGGTAGAAAAAAGCACATATACTCATGTCTCTCTCTCTCTGCTTTTACAGTGTGGTGTAGATGTGTTGGACCAAATGGCGCGCATGTATTCAGTACGAGCAGCAAAACGCAGTATCTGTATTTTACAACATGCTGGACCTTGTGGTGGTGAATGCTGACATTCTGTACAAGGCGTACACAGGGTGGAAAGGCAAAAGAAGATTGTTTCTGTGTCTTCTAGCCAAGGAACTCCGTTGCCGATTCATGCAGCAAAAGTCAAAAGTGGTGACAGAGATGAACGCTGCTGGTGTGCCAGGACCTGTACAGACAACTCAGTGCCAGGTACAAGAGAGCTGCGACAGAAATCGCAGCAGGTTTACCTGCATAAAGTGTCACAAATCCACCTGTGCCAAATGCAGGGACGATGATCACTGGGTCTGCAAAGGCTGCAAACACTGACATTGAAACAGGCAGACAGACGGACTGTGTGGGAGAGTAACCACTAAAACAAAATTCAGAAAAATGATGAAGAGGAACTGAGGGACTGATAATTATTTATTTATTTTTTATTTATTTATTTTTATTTGTTTTTACAATTTTTGCTGTTTTTAGATGAACAGCCTGAGTAGAGAACATGCAAAGCTGGAGAGATACAAAAACATGAGCATGAGCAACCATGGACCATGACTTCACTCAGCTTATGACATTTGTGTATAAACATACATTGGAGACTGATGTGTTAGCATGTTTTCATTCTATTCATTTCATTCTATTAACTTTTGATTCTATTTTCACTCTATTTTTAATAAATAAAACACACTTGTGTTTCCATATATTTTGTGAATGTGTGTCTTTCATATTTGCAGGTCAGTCAGTGTGTGGGATATTTTGTATAGATATGGCAGGCTTTTGTGAAGGTTTCTATGTCACACACCTAGATTTGGGCTGCCTTGGATTTGAGCTAGCAGTCTGAGTAAAGAAATGCAAATGTGCCAGGGTCCACTGGTAATTAGTGTATTTGCACAACAAAAGCAGGAGGACAATGGAGCTGATGGCTTAGAAGTTCTAGGGAATTTAAGCAAATTTGTGCAGGCTTAGTGTATATAGTGTATTCTATAAACATTTAAATGTTACAGGAACCTAATATGATTTATTAATTATAGGAAGAAAAGCAGGAATAGCCTTTTAGTCAACACCAAGGCTCACGTTTTTCAAAAGAGGAAAATGTCATTCGTTATTTAACTGATATACTTTGTCTGCAAAAGAGGCTGTGTAACTATAATTCAAACCTGTCATGCAACAGTTGTTGCATTTTTATTACTTTATTGCTGTGGGTAAAGTAGTACAATTTTCTACAGTTGCGTGTGATAATCAGTTTTAATTGTTCACCTGTTTCAGAGATTTGACTAGAAACTCTCGTCACAGACGGGGGGAGAAGGTGGTGATCAATGTACCAAGTGAGTCAATATCACTTCATTAAATATGATGCAATTTTGTTGAAACTGGGTTGTTCTTTACTATTAGAATTAGAGCAATCAAAGAGTAAACAAATTTTAACATCAGTAATAGATGATATTTATCATGCCGCCCTGAGCATGCCCGATCTCGCCTGTTCTCGAAAGCTAAGCAGGGACGGGACTGGATAGTAGTTGGATGGGAGACTGGCAGGGAATGCTGGGTGCTGTAAAAAGACCCAGCCACAAGGGGGTTACTTCCTGCGTGCCGGTTTTGTCAGGAAGGGCATCCTGCGTAAAAAGCTCAGCCAAATGGAACATGCAGACAAATGGATCCACTGTGGCGACCCCTAACGGGAGTAGCCAAAAGGGGGGAAAAATAGATGATATTTATCTCTCTGGTCAGAATTGATAATGTATCGAGAGACAGATGCAAAGCATACATTGTAAAGTAATGCTATTCCAGATAGATTTTTAAAATGGAAATCTCCTTTCACATATGTTGCATATAAAAAGAGTTTTGTGAAATGTATTTCATGAATCAGAGACCTTGAATATCATCATTTTGATCATTATTATTTTAGTCTATAAAGATCAAAACACACCCATTCCATTTGTGGAGATGTTTCCTGAGCACGATGAGGAGACGGCAAATGCAGCTCTCCCTGACCACATCTACATGGACGCTGAGGGTTTTGGATCTGGAAACTGCTCTCTGCAGGTGAAGCTGTTTATTGCTTTTATTCTGTTATCAAAGCTTGTGTAAAGCTTGTACAGTTTGTAGTATTAATGTTAACTCTTTAACACATCAAATTTTAAACAGGTTAACAGGTAAAATGATAGTTCTTCTGCTGTGTGCGTAATTGCAAACTGCTCTGCTGTTAATTTAGGTCACAATTCAAGCTAGCAGCATCAGTGAGGCTCGATATCTCTATGACCAGCTGGCCGCATTCTGCCCCATAATGGTGAGTAATATTACAGGGTATTAAAAATACCCAAATTCAACATTTAATCATTTGACTCACATCAATGACAAATGTCTGAAATAGTTGGGGTTTTTTTCCTCAATAGCATCCTTCCTTGTTGAAGCATTTTTAAAGTGAATTTCAGGTATGTGGGCTAGACTTGTTGACATTGGAGGCACCCATGTTAAAATGTTGAAAGAAATAGTTAAATGTTTTTTTTTTTTTTTTTTATATTTTTGATCAAAAATTTAATTTTGAGCACATAAAGCAAGTTATAGAAATTTTGGACATTATTTTCAAGTCATTTTGAAACCTGAAAAAAGTTTTAAAAAATCTGATTACCGCATCAATCACAAATTGCAGAGATAATTAATAAATCTGTTTAATGTAAACGTTTTTATAAATGCTAACAGTAAAATGCTTTTGAAAGATAAAAATACACAAATTCATAATTAGAATTTCATTTCAGCATTTTTTCTCATCAACAAACTATATAGTCAGACAAAATGTATTATATTTATCATTATTTACTGCTTAACAGTTAAAATACCACATTTTTCAAGCACAAAAATTAAGGGCCAATTAAGGAAATGATACTCAAAATTTAGGGAATTAAATTTTAAATGTCAAATTTTCATGTCATTTGTATTTATGTAACATAGAGTTTCACAAATGTAAAAGCAAAGAAAGAAGTAAAATATCACAGACTGGGATATACACTCATTATACTTCATTAGGTACACCTGTTCAATTGCTTGTTAACACAAATAGCTAATCAGCCAATCACATGGCAGCAACTCAATGCATTTAGGCATCTAGACGTGGTGGAGACAAGTTGCTGAAGTTCAGTCCGTGCATCAGAATGGGAAAGAAAGCGGATTTAAATGACTTTGAACATGGCATGGTTGTTGGTGCCAGAAGGGCTGGTCTGAGTACTTCAGAAACTGCTGATCTACTCTGATTTTCATGCACGAACATCTCTATGGTTTACAGAGAATGATGATAAAAAAAGAGAAAATATCCTGTAAGTGTGGGTTGTGTGGACAAAAATGCAATGTTGATGTCAGAGTCATAGGAGAATGAGCAGATGATAGAAAAGCAACAGGAGCTCAAATAACCACTCTTTACAAGCAATCAACCAGTGAATACCATCTCTGAATGCGCAACACGTTGAACCATGAAGCAGATGGGCTACGGCAGTAGAAGACCACACCGGGGGCTACTAGTGTCAGCTAAGAACAGGAAACTGAGGCAACAATTTGTACGGGCTCACCAAAATTGGACAATACAAGATTGGAAAATGTTGCCTGGTCTGAAAAGTCTTAGCAACATTCAAATTGTACATGATAGCATGGATCCATCCTGCCTTGTATTAACGGTTCAGGCTGGTGGTGGTTCTGTAATGGTGTGGGGGATATTTTCTTGGCATACTTTGGCCCCCATAGTACCAATTGAGCATGGTTTATACACCACAGCCTAACCAAGTATTGTTGATGACCATGTTCATCCCTTTATGACCAACGTGTACCTGTCTTCTGATGGCTACTTCCAGCAGGATAATGGACCATGTCACAAAGCTCACATCATCTCAAACTGGTTTCTTGAACAACAAGGAGTTCACTGTACTCCAATGGCCTCCACAGTCACCAGATCTCAATCCAATAGAACACCTTTGGGATGTGGTGGAACAGGAGATTCACATCATGGATGTGCTGCCAGCAAATCTGCAGCAACTGTGTAATGTTATCATGTCAATATGGACCAAAATCTCTGAGAAATATTTTCACACCTTGCTGAATCTATGCCATGAAGAATTAAGGCAGTTCTGAAGGGAAAATGGGGTCCAGCCCGGTACTAGCAAGGTGTACCTAATAATGAGTGTATATGATATGTATGATTTAAGTCAAGACTGAACAATTATCAGCGATGCAGGCCCTCACATTTCCAGTGCTATCATCAGATCAATACAACACACCAATTAAAAGAGTTCTTTTTTTCACTAAGCTGAAATTGGTGAAAAAGCCAACAGATGGTGGCACTATACCAGTGAGTCACTCTGGGCATGTGGATATCATCATAACCAATAACCTGTTGAAGCTGTATCAAGCAATGCATCAACTCGTCTGCACAAACAACCTTGTCTGCAGTACTATTCAGTACTATTCATGGAGGACCCATCGGCAAAGGAAGCAGTCGCCAGTGTACTGGCACAGTCGCCATTGGAAGAATGAAAAAACACTGGCTGGAGGAAGCTTCTCATCCCTTTGTGGTCATAACAGATCACAAAAATTTGGAATATGTGTGCACGAGACTCAATCCCTGCTAGCCCAGAACTCTAAGAACACAAAGGATGATGCTCTGTCCCATATCTTTCCAGCCTCTGTAAACCAACCTGAACCTAAAACTATCCTGCCTAATGACTGTTTCAAACCCATCACCTGGGACCCAGCATATATTCTGTAACTACGGCATCCCTAAAGACATAGGTAACGATTGTGGCCCACAGCTCACCTCATAAGAGCTAACCAGGAGATCAGAAGATTTTTTTTAACCTTCTGTTCCACTAACCAGGGCGATTCCTTTCAATTTGTGAACACCCTTCCAATGCATCTTGGGCGATCAGCCATCTCTGTTCCCGTGGAATGCTAATCCCACTTAATCCCTGCAGCAGATGAATGGTTCCAGAAAGCAAGGGAGTTTGGGAGCAAGCACATTAGCTTCTGGGACAAGCAGCTGAGAGCAATAAGCACTCTCTGATTTATTGTGTATTACCTCTGTTTGCTACCTGTTTGCCAATTCTCTGCCTTACCCAGTTTAGCCTGTTTGCTACCTTTACTTGTTTCTGGATTCTGACTCTTTCTGCCTCCTCTAGCCTGATTGCCCGATCAACTGATGCTTGTATACTTCTGGATACTGTCCCGATCTGCCTTACAATTCTGTACTTCTGAATGAACTCTGTATTAAAAGCTAAAACCGCACATGCAGCCTCTGCTGAGTCTGCTTACATTACTTTGTCACCATCTTTAATCTTTATCGTCAGGTGGATATAAAAGTTTAAAAGTAAGAGTTTTAAATTTAAGGGGTTTATTTTAGTACAATTTGGATATCATAATGCTATCGGTGTCGAGTTCTGCTTGTTCCTTTATTTTGTGACCAATCTGTACTTATTTACAACACACTTTTGATACATTTGTACATTGTACATTAACTTCACTATTTACAACACAATTCAGCCATAAGCCTTGATCAGAGTCTACTGTGTCTAAACTGTGTCGTTTTACTGGTAGTGTACATAAATGAGACATAAAAACAGACTATAAATGTGGTAATCCTACAAACTGGACTAAGAACAGTTCATTTCAAACAAACCAAAAAAGTTAAAGAAAAACTGTGTTAAAACAAAACTGTGTTAAAGGAAGGAATTAATTATGTATAGCTTGTTTTAATTGAGTGTGTGGCTGAAAATTTTGATACCTCTTAAGTTTAATGTAAATAAGCATTTCAGACTGAATTATAGCTTTACAATGTGTCACAATATGTGCAGATGGCCCTCAGTGCTGCTGCTCCCTTCTATCGTGGCTACGTGTCAGACATCGACTGCCGCTGGGGTGTTAACGCAGCTTCTGTGGATGACAGGACCCGAGAAGAACGAGGACTGGAGGTCAGAGCAGCAGTTGAAAATGATGCAGAACTATATGCAGTCAGTTCTACAAATATTTGGACAGTGGGGCAACTTTTATAATTTCCCCCTCTCTGTACCACCACAATAGACTGGAAATTTATCTCAAGTCTACTGAAGTGAAGACTTTCAGTTTTAATGTGAGCCATTTAACAAAATGGACAAACTACCAATTATAAATATAACGGTTATTTTTAATCCTTGAGAATTCTTTGCCAATGACCTCCTGAAGTCTGGAACTTGTGGACATCACCAAATGCACCAAACTTTCCTTTTGAATTGACAAGCATTTCCTGCAGCAGTGTTCAGTAGTTGCTTGTGTAGGGGTCTTCTTGTCTTCATTTTGTCTTCATTATCTGCAAAGCATACTCAGTTGAGAACAACCTGGCCATTTAAGAACATTCCATTTATTTGCCTTAAGAAGCTCTTGGGTTGCTTTTGTGAAATGTTTTGGGTCATTATCCATCTGTACTATGAAGCAATCAGTTTTGCAGCATTTGACTGAATCTGAGCAGAAAGTGTAGTTCTATACACTTCAGAATTCATCCTGCTACACCTATCAGCAGTCACATCATCAATAAACACCAATGCCCCAGTTCCATTGGCGGTCTTACATACCCATGCCATAACATTCACACCACCATTTTTGACAGATCAAGTGAAATGCTGCCCAAAAAATCTTGTTCCAGAACAGGGCAGGCATTCTAGCAGTGTAATCTGGCTTTTCTATTCTTGATCCTCTGTTACCAGTGGTTTGCATCTTGAAGTAAACCCTCAGTATTTACAGTTGTATTTATATGAAAGTGTCTCTGGATTGTAGACTTTGGCAATGATACACCTACCTCCTTGAGAGTATTCTTGGCTTGGCTAGATGTTGTGAAGGTGTTTTTCTCCACCAACGAATTCTGTGATCATCCACAATTCCAGACGTTTTTTCTCCTTAATATGGCATGAAATAACAGGCCACACCTGACTATGAAACTGCTTCAGTCAGTTGTCCAATTACT
>JAOVYU010099142.1:0-16916 GCA_025674565.1 Synodontis membranacea
TTTTTTGGACAAATAAAGAGTCTTCTATCAAAAACGAAGACATGTCTAAGTGACCCTAAACTTTTGAACAGTAGTGTATATCTGGATTATGTATATAAATATTTAATGGTCAAGTATAAATCTATTTATTTACATTTTTCTTTACAGCTTTTAGCAGATGCCCTTATCCAGAGCGATTTACAGAAGTGCTTTGTATTTTTGGTTCAGATGATATTTGATCAGAGACTAGGAATACCATACAAACTAAAACCATGGACTTCAATTAAAGAGACAAATTTAAAGAATGTTTCATGGAAGCCAGCAGTTTCATAAAAATATATTAAAATCAGATAAATTTTTTGATCGGACCATTTTAAGTAAATATTTACACAATATTTACAACTTTAATAAAAAGATTAACAATGAGGTGCAATGAAATGCCTCATTCACTGTGTGTAAGTCCTGAGCCAAAGCTCAGGGGCAAAGTTTTAATGCTGGTGTCACGGCTCCAGAGCATCCTCTGGTGGTCAAAGAAGAGGCCACAGCTCCTGAGGCCCTCTCAGTACAAGAGAGGGAGGCTAACGCTCTGAAACCCCCTCAGACGCTCTCTCCTTCTCATTGTCCTCCTCTGACGTCTCCTCCTCCTCCAACATCTCCGACACCATCCCTGACGTTTACCCTGATTCAGAGCCTGCCTCCAACGTCTCTGATGTTATCTCTGACGTCTGCCCTGAATCAGGGCCCGGGCTCACCTCGGCCTCGGCACCTTTTGTCGCCCCTCCGCCGGGCTTTGTGGACTACGCTGCTGTGCAGCCTTCGAGCCCAGGGGATTACGTCATCGTCGCTCCACCTCCTGGTTTCAAGGACTTTCAAGGCCATCGCTCCACCTCTGGGGTTTGTGAACGATGACGACGAGCCGCCTTGGGCCCTGCTTGAGCCTGCTCGAGCCCCAGCTTCCCTGGTTGAGCTCGCTTGGACCGTGGTTTCCAGATCTATTCCCTTTCCGTTGATGGTCTCGGTTCCTACACCCACCCCCCCACACCCACCAGTTCTCTCCTCTCTGAGTTCCGCCTCAGCCTCCTCCTCTCTGAGTTCCGTCTCAGCCCTCTCCTTTCTGAGTCCCGTCTCAGCTCTGTCCCATCCTAATTCCCCCTCAGTCTCTCTCTCGAGCTCGCTCTCAGCCTCTCTCTCGAGCTCATTCTTAGCCTCTCTCTCGAGCTTGCTTTCAGCCTCTCCTTTGAGCTCGCCCTCAGCCTCTCTCTCTCCCTCGCCCTCAGCCTTTCTCTCTAGCTTGCCTCCAGTCTCCCTCTCGAGCTCACCTTCAGCTTCCCTCTCGAGCTCTCCTCCTCTCTCCTTCTCGACCTCCCCTCCACTCTCTCCTCCATTCTCTCTCTCAGGCCCTCCTTCAGCCTCTCTCTCGGGCCCCTCCTCTACTCTCTCTCTCAAGCTTCTCCAGGTCCCGGCACTGACACCGCAGCCTTCTCCAGCCACGAAGCCTAGCAAGGCGCCCCCCACGGCCTCGGATACTACCCTCAATGTGGCCGCTACAGGTGTTCCTGGACCTACACTGCCGCTGGAGCTTAAAGCCGCCCGGGTCCGCTCCCAGGAGAAGCCGCAACCCATGGGCCTGGGGCCGCCAGAGACAACCTTCGCTGGGCGCTCCGGGGAAAGCGCCCTGGAGGTGGGGGTACTGTCACAGAGCGCTGGCCGGACCTCGGCCACGCCCCCCGCCGACTCACCTGCTCTCAGTGCGCTCCACGTTGCGCGTGCACGAGATACACCTGCACCTCCTCATGGCTAATAAGAGCATGGATAAAAGGCGCACGAGCACTCAGCGTGGTGCTTAGCATTGTTGCCAGTCTGGCCTGTCTTCGCTTCGCTTCTCTTCTCTTCTCCTCGCTTCGCCTCGCCTCGCCTCACCATTCTCTGGATTACCTACTCCTTCGCCTCTTCACCTTTTCATCTCTCCACCACCGGAAATTGCCGCTCCGCTCTCTCACCCTATGGACTCTCTGCCGTGTTATGATCCATGTTCGTATATGGATCTAGTTCTCCTCTTAATCTGCTCCCCAGTTTAGTCCCCTTATGTTTATTTGCGTCGTGCTTTTGTTGGCGCTCATTTCATTTCTGGGTCTTTACTCTCATTTTCACCTCCGTTATTTCTTGGTTGTTTGTACTACTATCCTCAATAAACATCTCGTTTACTTTCACCTCCGTCTCTCTGTGATCTAAGCTATTGTGTCCACCTTCCTCTCATCACACACACCTGCACACCCGCATATCTTCACTCTGCGCTCGTGTGCGTGACAGCTGGTCATTGCATTAATAGCTTATGACAACAGAACAGACATAGGCCTATTATAAACAGAAAGTTCATTGCACATGGGTGATGCCATTTATAGGTCTGTACAATATTTACATGAAATGCCCCAATGGATCAGGTCCATTTCATTTCAACAGATTTCCTGAGCATATGCACATATTGTCACAGACCGTCGGCCGAAGGATCGGCCATGGCCACTCCGCCGCCTCACCTGCACCGTATCGAGGCACACGGACAATCGGCGCGGCACTTAGCATTGTCGCCAACTTCATGCACTGCTCGGATTATCTTCACCTTCGTCATCGCCGCACCGTTTGTCTCCACCGGCATGCGCCTGGCTCTCCATCACTCTGTGCAGCGTGCCTCTACTCTTCTCTTCTCACCGCCTCATCGGACTTATAAGGACTGTTACCGCTTCCGCCCCAGAGTGGTTGTACAGACGTTTAATCCTCCTCTTCTGATCTAAGTTTAGTTTGTGTTTGTTTCTAGTCACCCCGGGCCTTTTGCTGGTGCCGTTTCTTTTCCGAGTTTTTCCCCCGCTCAGTATACCTGCGTTTATGTTATATTTCTCGCCATAGTTGTAGGTAGTTATTCTTTCTTCATTCAATAATTCTCACGTTTGTTTTCACGTCCACCTCTCCCAGTGATCTCAGCGATTGTTTCCGCATCCTTTCATCACACACGCACTCAATCACCTCGCCTACATGACACATATGGGCTACGCAAACTTCAATCCTGATCATAAATAATGCACGGACCACCAAAAAAAAGTTTGACTGTTTCATTAAATCAACTTAAAATTAGGCTTCTCAACTTAAAAACTTACATTGTTTCACATGTTCACATGGGCTATAGCCTATAGGGCTGTACACAGAGCCGAACACACGCGATAAAAGCAGCCAGCGGCACCAACCATGAAAATATGGCATTGTTGATGAACCAGGCTATGTTTTTTTCATGAGTAATAAGCTCTAAATATAATTTTATTTTACTTATTTTACACCTATGAGAAAACCCATGCCCAAAATGGCATTTATTTGGTCATCATATCAATATTTTAGAGCTCCCCCAAAATTTCACAAATCCAGGGGAGCTCATGTCACCACTAGGGGAGCTATAGCTCCCCTGCTCCCCCAAAGTTCGCATCCTGCTTACAGTGGTCAATTAATCAAATTAAGTAAAAAAAAAAATCAAGTATGAACTACGATCATCCAGCGGCCATTCACAAAGAAAAATCATCCTTGTTCAAGATAAGGCCCCATGCTGCTAAATCAAGGAATGACAAGATTTTAAGCCTTGGATCAGAAGTTTACCGCAACCAGCCTACTCACCAGGACATAACTCTATCGGATTTCCATTTGTTTAGGTCACTGCAGCGTACACTCTCTGGACAACATTTCACATAATATGCAAAATAGATGAATTCATTTCCTCAAAATCCGAATCCTTCTTTCATGACAGGAGATAAATGACAGGAAGTCATCAAATCTAACAGAGATTACTTCGAGGACTAACTACTATGTATTATTTTAAATCATGAATAAAGTTTTTTTTATAAAAGCCATGAACTTATGCACCACCCTAATATTTTGATTTGCTTAATTTTCTTGATTTTAGATTTGCCTCGACTGTGTGTGACCTTTTTACCTGGCCTTTTAGGATTGTTGACTCACAAAAATTCATGCACACGCGTGCGCGCACACACACTACATACTCACCCACAGTGTATCATAATCAGAGGACATGGTAGAAGGGTTCAAAGTCATGTAAGTGTCACTGGCAGAGCCTTGAACATTCTAGAAAAAAAATGAGAAATTAGGAACACATGAAAACACACACATACACACACACAGTACATACTCACCCTCAGTGTATCATAATTGGAGGACATGGTAGCAGGGTTCAAAGTCGTGTAAGTGTCACTGGCAGAGCCTTGAACATTCTAGTGTGGAAATAAGGAACACATGAACACACAAACACCTAAACCTAAGTTAACTATGACAAACCTAACCCTTACCCACCCCTAACCTTAACCATAAGTAACCAAACAAAATACATTTGCTATTTCAGTTTTCTGATTGTATTTGCAGATTACTGTAAAGTGAGTTTTCCCCTCAATGTCCCCACAAGTTAAAAATAACAGGTTTTATTACATCTCACCACATAATATATCTCACACACACACACACACGCACACAGAACTGTATACATACTTGCAGTCTGTCATAATCCGGGGACATAGTCACATGGTTCAGTTCTGTGTATGTGTCGTCTCCAGGTGCTGGAACATTCTGAGAGAAATGAAAAGTT
Source organism: Synodontis membranacea (assembly GCA_025674565.1). NCBI lineage: Eukaryota > Metazoa > Chordata > Actinopteri > Siluriformes > Mochokidae > Synodontis > Synodontis membranacea. Next base: position 4,613 of record JAOVYU010099142.1, read on the forward strand.
TTTAGTTTTTAGACTTTGGTATTTATTCAATAACAGCTTTATAAGAACTTCTTGTAGCGCTTGATAAAGATAATGACACAAAGTAAGTAAGTAAGTAGTTTATTAAAGCTGAAACATTTCCATAAAATAAAGATAAAGCGCTTATCTCAGACAAAAGTCACAAAGCGCTGTACAATAATGAGACAAAGTAATGCAGGGAAAAGAATACAAAACTTAAAAGACTCAGTATAAAACATTACATAAACAACAAACAAATACATAAAACATGCCATAAAAGAAAAACAAAACACAAACATAAAACAGAGAATGCTCAGCTCTGAGTAAAAGCCTGAATGAAAAGAAAAGTTTTGAGCTGTTTTTTAAAAGAGTCCACTGAAACAGCAGTGTGCAAGCCATATGGCAAGCTATTTTAAACATAAGGGCAAAAGAAAAACACACACACACTAGACAAAATACAGATGCAGGCACACATTTGCACTCAGTCTCTGAATGGCAGTGCTTGGCTGTTGGACTGCCGCTGACATGAACATTTCTGCTACAATGTTATAAACATCAACAAAACAGACTTTGTTCAAATATAGTAAATTATGTACTACACAATTGTACATTTTTTAATCATATAATGCACAGTTATAGAAATTAGTTATTTGTAATCACACTATCTGGTGTCATCCAAATGAGGGTGGGTTCCTTTCTGAGTCTGGTTCCACGCACGGTTTCTTCCTCTCGTCTTCTCCGTGAGTTTTTCTTACTACTAAAATTTTATTTTAGTTTTTGAAAATATAGTATCAATTGTATATCAGAAATGAAATAAACAAATATTTGTCATTTCATTTTTTTTTAAAGAGATAGAGATTTTGCCCATAAAATGCTAGCATTCTGCTAAAGGGCAATTCTGTACCATTCCTAGCCATTTAACTCCATTCACACCTGGTCATGGAGGAACATCTTGTGAGCATCCTCTAGGTGAATTGCAGCCTATTTTAGTACAGTGGCATTAATAGGAAGTGAACGGGCTCTCTGTAGATGGGCTCTCATATTTCTCATTCTAAATAATATGATCATCCACTTTTCAAAATTTGGTTTCTCTGATCGACCATTAGCCAGCACCATCAAACACTGATTCCTCTTTTCTTCTGGTGCTTCCTTCCAGATATTTTAAGCATTTGTTGTCTTAATTGTGATGATTATGCCTTATAGCTCATGAAAGTCAGAAATTTCTTAAGATCAATCAAAAAAGGATTTACAATACAGAAATATCCTCCATCTGAATACAGTTTATAAAGTCAGTATTTGGTTGTTGCTCCTTTACCATGAATTACTGCATCAGACACACCCCTCCTTCTCCATGTGCTCTCTGAAAAATCTTCCTCATCCGAATGAAAAAGCAGCTCAATTATATGCTGGACACTGAAAGTCTGTTTGAGATGCAATTCAAATAATGCAATCCAAAACTCAGCTGAACTCAATATCCTTTAACATACCTCAAGTAAAACTCACCTCCAAATTCTGCTATACACTGGTAACTAACTCCCTTCACCCACAAACTCTCTGCGGGACACATCACACCTGCCCCCACTGTGCACAGCATCACAGGCTCTCTCTCACACACTCACACACATGATTTAGAATTTGCAGTTTTGAGAAGTTTTTGCACTAGTTAATCTGAAAACAAAAAGACAAATATTCTAGGAAGCATGACTAACATAATCGAAAATAGTATATATTTTTTACATAATTAAATACATTATAGCTTTGTTTTTATTTGAAGTAACAAGACCAAAAAAAGTCAACACTTTCAAAACAAATCTCAAAAAGTGCTGGCAAAATCGCAGCACTTACTGATTTGACCATTTTATTTGTCGTGTGTGTGTGTGTGAGAGAGAGAGAGAGAGAGAAAGAGAGAGTGTAGTTGGTGAGTAGTATTTGGGGTATTTCCAAATGTAACTGCAGTGTGAGGATGGCATGTAGCAATTCACATAACTCATGATTTGGTTCAATTCACCATATTGGGTTTACAATAAAATTTTGCCTCTATTTCCCACTATTTGCCCAATATTTTTAACAACAAAATTTAAAGAATATTTTATTACATTCAAATATTTTTCTTCCAAAACTATGCATGTCCTTTTTTTTTTTTTTTTTTTTTTTTTTTTACAAATGCTTAAACACAACATGTCACAATAGAAAACATTGTTTGAAACTTTAAATATAGTATAAAAAATTCTGCAACAACTGCAGCTCAAAACCCACATAGCACACATATGTTAATGACATTGAAATGACAATGATTCAATATCAGATCAACGCATTCAACCACATTTCAATGTTGAAACAATGCCATGGTGCATTTTTGTCCTTTTTTTTTTAACAAATGCCACAATAGAAAACTTTAAATATAGTAAAAAACAAACAAACAAACCTCTAATTCTGCAACAACTTCCACTCAAAAGTGATACTGAAACAGAATTTTTTAAATAACCTGATCATTAAAACATTGATAAACAGCTAATTTAAGTTGTGTAAAACAGGCCCACCATACGTGATTCCAGTCTCAGAGACATGGCCAGGTGATCTTAAAAAAAAAAAAAACTACTTTAAAAAAAAAAAAAAAAAATTCTTTCAATTACATTCGCACACCCATAAAAAGGGGACTGTTTTTGATTGATTTTGATCTGTGGAGAGCAGAGAGAGAAAAGAAAGATGTCTGAACAATTGAGAGGATGAGGATGAGGGAGAGGAGTAGCTGGAACAAAGGAGAAGGAATGTTTGAACGAAACATCTGTATACAGTTCCATTTGAAAAGAACAGTGAGTGGGTCAAAGATGTTTGTCAAATGTCCTATAAATTATGTCTTGTTCTAGTGACTATGCATGTACAGGTGTTAAAGTACATATTGAAAAGCATTTATACACACTGTGCATGTCTTTCAGAGAGTCGTGGAGTTGGAGGCTAATCAGACCCCAAATGAAAGAATTTAAGTTGACGTGGCAGGGAATAACCTTGCAAAAACACATTAGGAATGTTAAGGTTAAGGAATGTGATTGGGAAAAAGGCCACCATTGATGAGCCAGGTCAAAGAGGTGCAAACATCACAATTTGTGCTGCCATCTCAAGTGCTGGGTTGGTCTTTCAGAAATACTGTACCAGTTTGTTACCTACAACACTCAGCACTTTCTTTTGTTTTAAGATGACCTCTACCTGGTGCCAGTAGCAGAAATGGAAGAGGTAGGGGAAGAGGTGCTATTGCATGGGACAATGCAGCGTTCCACCATTCGCATGCAATCACAAACTGGAAACACAAACTCATCCAAAATAATTCCTCTGTTTCTCCCCCATACTTGCCTTTCCTTAACCCCATTCAGGAGATTTTCTCTGCCTAGAGGTGGAAAGTGTAAGGGTTAGGGTTAGAATAAGCAGTCTTCCCATGGTTGTGATTTCGTTTACTGAACTACACCAAGAGATACTTAAATTTATTCTTTTTGAATAGTAATTTACTGAAACTCGAAATGTTCTAATAAGTTGAGATGGTGTTATTTAAATTTTTGAGCTGCAGGCCATAATTACATTTAAGTCATTTGGCAGACACGCTTATCCAGAGTGACTTATATATATCACTTTTTTTTATACAAGTGAGCAGTTGTGGGTTAAGGGCCTTGCTCAAGGGCCCAGTAGTGGCAGTCATGGTGAGGCTGGGATTTGAACTCATGATCTTCTGTTCAATAGGCCAGTGTCTTAACCACTGAGCTACCACTACCTGATTATCTAAATTAAAACAGAAAAATATGCCTGACACATTTTAGTTTATGAGTCTCGAATACATTACATTTTCACTTTCTTAAATAACTGATGGAAAAGATTGCAATTCTCCCATGATATTCCATTTTCTTGAGATGCACAGTACATATAAACCTTCACCTAACAGACTGTACAAAACATGCTAAGGGTGGGAAAACAGAAAAGGCAGTGAGGATTGGTGTACACACCTTCAGGCCAAATGCAAGGAAATTATTACCTCCATGAAAATTACGCTGTTTAAAATTACGCTTGCCCTTTGTTTTTATCGTAAAAAGCACTATGAGCAATTACAAAACATCAAAGAACATAAAAAATTAAAAGTATTATAAATTAAAGTAACAAGTAAATTGTCTGACACCATTAAAAATAAAAACCAGAAGTATTAAATACTAATCCTTATGAAAGTGTGACATTTGTGTTGCACAATTTGATCATCTAGACTCTTCCAATAATAAAGACTGCTTTCTTAGCTCTTCCACTAAGCAAGGCTGCTTCTCCTTAAGGGCTTTATAGAATTCTGATTTCACAGTTGATGAGTTGAGAAATTCATACAGTTTCCTCATTTTCTCCTGTGATGGTGTTGCCTCTTTGACAACATTGTACATTTCTTTTGTGATGTTCTTGGTTAGTAGAATGTCTGCTATTTCCATTACTGATGTGACTCCCTGTATGAGTGCGACTCTGTGTTTGTCTACAAATTCAGCATCTAAAATAGAGATTAACATTAAATTATAACAGTGTACACTGCAGGACTCTCTCAACAGGATTTGTAAGTTCTGAAAGTTCATGCTAAATATCATTGTTTTGAGAATTTAACATCAATAAGTTTCATATAAATGCCAATACCATAAACTGTAATTTTTTTCATTTCTAACAATATTTTTTGTTAGAAATTAAAAAAAAAAAATTATAAGTTAATTAAAATATCTAAAAAATATATATTATATACATAAGAAGGTTGCAAGGTCAGAGCTTCTTTTGTGTTCTTGTGTGTTTGTGTTCTTTAGTGTAAATAGTATGATTTTTAAAAAAAAGTTTAAAACAAAATGATGCAAATTTCAGTCAAAAAGTCTTACCTTTATCTATTCCAACTGAACCTGCTTCTCTATGATTAGCTGAGGTACCTAGACAGAAACAGTATTTAGTGCATCAATGCTATAAAGTGACCATAAGTTATTATAGTAAATATAATATTATAGTAAAGTCAGCCCAGGGCTGATAAATCAGTGGTGTAGGGTTAGGGTGAGTGTGAAGTTTGAAGGCTTGGAGATAAAGGCTGGTTGTTCTATGTCAGGCTAAAAGCTACACAATAGAATACAAAAATAAACTCTTGGCTACCTGGAAGAAAGATCTGACGAGGCTCCCACACCTCCTCGCCACTTTCATCTGAAATTCCCAGTGTGAGGTCTTCAACCTCTTCATTAGGAAAGACCTCAAATGTGGGGTGATAATTGGGACCATAGTCACAGTGAAATATCCCAACCTAAGAAAACCAAAGAAAGCTGAAAACACTATTTCAGTGTGTCATGAAATCTTATTTCTCCACAAATGAAACTGTAGTGTACCGTTGGCTGGGATTTATGAGTCTCACAGAGTGGTTTGTATTTTTTACCAGGAGTCAGTTCACATCTGGAGCTGCAGGGAATGTATGTGAAGCCCTGATTTTTTTTCTGCACCTTCATGGTCAAGAGAAGAATATTTCAGAAAAAAAAAATTTAAGGAAATTTTAACTTAACTAAAATGATAAAATATATATATTACCTCTTCAACTGGCACATTTCCTGGCAACAAGTGAATGTGCAGTTTTTTCTTCCTTGTTGCAATAATAGAAAAGAGAAGAACTTGGGCACTGATGGGTTTTTCCCAAAAGATCCGTTTTATCAGCGCAAATACGGAGAGACCTTGGACTTTTAGGATCACGTGTGTGTTTGTTATTCCCAGAGGCTGAATGATCTCCACATTATTGTCACTGAAATGTGCCACAGCAAGTTCGTTCTGATTTTTATCTGGAACATATACAGTGCAGCAAGGAGTTAAGAAGAAAGAGGCAAAATCCAGCAGACACACCCAAATATCTTTATGCAAGTTATTTTTCCAATTATTATATATTATTATCTATTATATCTACTGACAGGCAAAGAGAATAATGTCAACTTCAGGCACAAGGCAGGATACACACTGGACAGGTCGCTAATCCATCACAGGGCCAGCACAGAGAAGAACAATCTTTCACACCTATGGGCAACTTAGAGTAACCATTTGACCTAATCAGAATGTCTTTTGACTGTGGGAGGAAACCAGAGTACCCAGAGGAAACCTATGCAGACATGGGGAGAAACAGAAGAACATGCAAACTCTGCACAGAAAGGTGCCCTGGTTGATTCGAGGACCTCATTTTACTTAATGATTTATTATTTATTCATTTAACAAGGAAAAAGTATAAAAACCACTGCTGTGGATAGGTAAGGATAGGTACCTCTTGCAATAGTTAAGGATGGTAAGATAGTTTGGATGGTAAAACTAGTTGTAGTAGTTCTTGTAATTGGGATGTAAAAATATATATCATGCTAAAAGGGTTAAAAATAAAAAGTCTGACTAAGAAAAAGAAGGGTTCAATTCTGGCTTTACTGGCAGAGGGATACAGTGAGCGTCAGGTTGCTTCCATCATCAAAATTTCAAGGATGGCAGTTCATAGACTGAGGTCAAGCAGCAGACATTGCGGACAACAAAGTTACAGACTGGCAGACAAAATGACTCTCCACTGACCAGGATGATCATTAACTCCTTCAAATGTTATTCAACATCTGTAGGATTACATCAAGAGACCTACAAAAAGAAGGCAAATGGCAGCTGGGGTAAAGTGAAACAGGCTCCTCCGGGCGGGTTTAAGTCATATAAAGCTAGAAAAAAGCTCTTCATCAATAAGAAGGAAAGACGAGCCAGACTGAGGCTTGCTAAAAACCATAAGGATTGGACCATAGAGGAACCCAAAATAATCTTACCAGTATGTATCTCGCAGTGTGGGAAGTGCAGATAAAGAATTGAACCTTCAGAGCAGTTGATGTTATACAGAGGTCCTGCAGGCTGGTATTGAGAAATGCTCTGAAACAGACTGTTATCCCAGTACAATATTGTGTACAGCACGTCCCCTTTCCCATTCATCTCAAAGCCAAGGTTGGTCAATTTACAGTAAAACAGACCAGCATGAGAGCACAGAAACCTGCAGAGCAAAAGACACAAAGGACAGTGGAAATAGAAAAAAAGCTGTTTTTACACATTACAAAAAATCCTAAGCCAGAATAATGGTTACAATTAACCTCATATTTATGAAGGACAGAATAAAATAGGCATGTGTGGTACCTGTATGCTCCACTGTCAGCACACTGTTCAGGAGTGAATTCATCTGTGACTGCTGAGTTCTGTTGAACAGAAGAAAGAGTTAATAATACATAAACAAACAATGCATGCGTGAATATTTATTCTGTGGAATGGTCACGGATTTCCCTCTCCCACAGTGTAGTGCACTCTCTGCATGCCGTATTACACAGTGAACCTCTTAGCACACTTCAGCTCACACTTCAGGGCTGATCACTATTTGTCATGTTGCCATGTGTTTGTTTTGGTTCCTGCCTTTTCTCCTTCCATTTCATGTCCTGTTTCTCCTTGATTATCTTCTACATTTAAGACCTTTGTTTTCTAGTTTTTGGGGTGAAGTATTACTCTCAGTGTTTTGTGCCTGCCATCTACCAAGTCTTTGAACTTTGTGTATGATATTCCAATTTTTGGCTTTGCCTCGTTCTCTGTTTTTTTGCATTTTGGATATTTCCTACTGTATGCTGTTTGTAGATCACCTAAATCTTTGGTTTGAAACTCTGAGGAGACCAGGAGAACAGTGACACTTTGAAAATGTGTAGGCAATACAGTGTAAAAAGTGCTGCAGTAAAGTGAAGAAGGAAAATACAAAAAAGAAAATGTTTGCAGATATTTTAATGTTTTTTCTCCACAGCATTACAATCTTGCAAAAACTGTTTTTAATTAGATTTTAAGCGTTCAAATCTTTTTTTCAGTTTTGACATTTGACATGATATTCACCCAATAGAGATTTTTTAGAGTTACAGATGCACTTCCAATTAACTCCTAATTATTACAACTGGCTAATCAGATGTTTTTAAAATTCATTACAATAATTTCTAAAAACCCTTTACACACATATTGGTTTGTGTAAACATACAGTGGATACAGTGAATTAAAACTAAAATAGATCTGTCTCATAGATTGTTTTACAGTGATCTCTGACGTGAAAAAAAAGCAGATGATCTAAACACCTGGGCAATAGTTACATGTATGGTATGGTAACATGTCACGTGTGAAGACGTGTGTGAAAATTGAGATTGAATATCTTTAGCCTAGGTATGTATGCAAACATTTGGCCTCAAATGTATATAAAAATAGCACAAAATTTATGTTCTAAATTTGGCATGTTTATTTATAGATGACTCATGGACACTCTGGTGTATTCCCGTGTGCCAGTCCAAAGCCTGGATAAATGGAGAGGGTTGCATCAGGAAAGGTATCCGGCATAAAATGTGCTGCTAAATTGAACATGCAGAAAAAAAAGATCTGCTGTGTCGACCCTTATGACTCATGGCACAAAACCTAGCTACCCTATCTACAACATGAATCTCTACACTGCTGTCTTTTTCTCAGTCTGGACAGGGGGATAGAAAATACAGTACAGTGTGCTTTGTTAAAACATCACCTGCTGTGCGTTCTCCTGCTGCATCTTCTGGTTTCGCTCCCTGTTTAAAAACACACACAAGATTAGAATTACTGTCAGGTCCATAAATATTTGGACAGTGAGGCAGTTATTGTTATTTTAGCAGTCTACCACAGTATTTTGAAAATAGAATTTGAACTTTAAATTGAAGCTGAAAGTGCAGATTTTCAGCTTTAATTTTATTAAATTGGGTTAAAATATTGAAACTGTAGTGTAGAAATTACAGCATTTTTGTATCCAAATCCTGGAACCCATGTACTGTACATCACCAGAAGTAGGGTCTTATGAGAGTATTCCGTCATCAATTTTGCAGGTGAAATGCATGTTCAGTTGGATTCAGGTCAGATGATTGACATGGCCTCTTGTGGAGGAAGGGGGTGGTATTAAGCGCTGGACTGTGAATGGAGTGTGAAGTTGTGGGAGGTAAGTGGCAAGGAGTCGCTCCTGCAGTGGATTTAATTAATAAGTGTGTTCTGTGTTGCAGTGAACAGCAGAGGGCATAAATCTAAGAGAAAGAAAGACTCATCATCCTGCACAGAGCCCTGTGTGTGTGTGTGTGTGTGTGTGTGTGTGTGTGTGTGTGTTTTGTTACAGGTTTATTTCCGTCTGTTTAAGTTAGTGTGTGTCTCGGTGTGAGATCTGATGAAACAGCAAATGCTGAAAAGTGGAAAAATGCTGAACAGCAAAAATAAGAAAATAAAGTATAGTCAAAGTAACCTGCCTGCCTCCTTCTCTTCAGTCTCCTGAAGCCCACAAAGAGTCACATCATTGTAAAACCTTCCATTTCTGTGCCTTCAGAGGCTTTGGGTTGCTTTTAAATACCTTGTGAGTTTTAAATAATGAGTTTTAAATCATTTCTCTAAATCTGATCAGAATATAGAGCTCTATACACTTCAGAATTCATCCTGCTGCTTTTTTCAGCAGGCGCATCATGTATAAATACAAAGGAGCCAGTTCTAATGGCAGTCATACATGCCCACCCCATAAACAGTGGACCCCATAAACTGTTGCTTCCCTTCCCCACACTTTCTCCCTGTGCTATGTTCCCATCATTCTGATACAAGTTGACCTTTTTTGTGTTCCTGAACTCATCAGTGCATTGCTTCTTTTAAGAATATTTGATTTGGCTAAACTTAATGCTTTTTCTATTCCCAAGTTCAAGTTGTTTTTATTTGTCATATTATCTATACATGGCAGTACAGCAATACAATGAACAATTCAGAACAAAACGGTGTAATACGGAAATACAAAAAGAACTACAGCAAAGTAGAGTACAAGGCTATACATACAGGGATTCTGATACAGAAGCTATACATAGGGCTTGCAATACACGTGAGGTGTGTTTTGATTTTTCAGCCTAATGATGGCTTGTTTCACTGGCAGTGACAGGTCTTTGAACATCATATTGAAAGTTATTGAACAAATTCCAAATATAAATGCCACACTTCTGAAATCAGTTCTACATCTTTTATCTCCCCTTAGGGAATGGGAGCAACACACAAAACTGCTGTCATTCTTTTAACATTCATCATATTTGTAGATAGATAGATAGATAGATAGATAGATAGATAGATAGATAGATAGATAGATAGATAGATAGATAGATAGATAGAGAACTAATATTGCTTTTCGGTTATTCTATGTGTATGTGTGTGTGTGTGTGTGTGTGTGTGTGTGTGTGTGTGTGTGTAGACAGTAAGTTAGTAACTCACTCTAATTTCTCCAGTTTATATTGTGGATACTTTTGAAGATCAGAGAGCAGCTTCTTTCCTGAGTTTGTTAGATTATTATTGGACAGAGTCAGGTCTCTCAGGTGTGAGGGGTTTGATCTCAGAGCTGAAGTCAGAGCAGCACAGCCTTCATCTGAGACATCACAACTATGCAAACTGCAGAGACACAATGACACACACTTCACTGGCTCAGTTTATGAACCTCAAGATTTGCTTTGTGTGTGTGTGTGTGTGTGTGTGTCAGATGGGAATATATGATTAGTGTAAGATAGAAATGATTGTCACTTTAGAAAAATCACATTTAGGCATTTAGGCACTGAAAGTGACCTCTGACAGGCTGAAATAAATGATTAATACTTTAATAATAAACATTAACATTAATTTATATACAAACCTCTGATGAGTAAACAGTAAAAGGCTGAAGCCTGCATGTTGATAGAAATGTTTAAACTCAGAGTGTGAATGTTTAAATGGTTTATTCAGCACAGACAAGAACAAGTGTGACTGTTTTCTTTAGGCAGAATGTGTTTGTCTAATATTCTGACTTGGATGAAGATCAGACCATGTTTTATTATTAATGAATGCAGAAAACCAGTTAAGGACAAAGGTTTCAAAAAGTTTTTTACAAGCACAATAATTAAAGCATCAGTTTTTTAGTTTTGTAATATCTGTTATTAATGAAGAAACATTTTGTGGGTCTTAAAATTAGACAATTTTTCAATGTATTTGAAAGAGTTTTATTTTTATTTGAATCATATCAGTATAATAAAGCTACAGTAGTGAGCGTGCACTGTGATCTCCTCTCATACACACACCTATTGATCCTGTTCTCTACTTTAGCTCTGTGTTACTACATGAATGGAACTGAGTCAGTGGGTTTACTCACACATTCTGGATTTATCACTAAATGTAGAATAATATGAGACCAGTTTACGGTCATTTTAAAGAACTACTGAGGAAATCTGCATGGGTTTAATACTGCTTGTCCACTGAGCTGCTTCTGTAATGTTGATCTGGTGACCTGTTCATGTCACATACACACCTGTCATGGACTCCATTTCTAATGCTGCCCGAACTACAACCAAGATTACCAAGAAAACCCCGGACTACTTATTGGATGCAGGTGCATCCAATCAACACACACACACACACACACACACGCACACTCTCTTCAAGCCTGTTCATAAGGAGATTCTACTCATTCACTATTTGTGAAGTAATTTAGTTTAACCTCTGTGTTGCTAGTGTCAAACTTTTTGCTATTCTGAGTGCTATTCTGTGTTTGACTTCTGGACAGTTTATTCTGTTTCTGATTATCTGTCTTGTCCATCGACTGACCTCTGCCTGTTTCTGGGATTACCTGTTTGCCTCACAATTTTGTCTATTTACCTGAACTGTTTAAATGAAGTGTTTTATATATACACACCACATCCACATCCTCCTCAGAGTCTGTTCCTGACAGTTCATAGCAGCTACAAGGAGACGTACTGAACAAATAATTTCTATTTTATCCATTAATTACAATGTGACCATAACTGTTATTAGTACTATGATTATATTAAAATGATTACTATAACTCTTTATTATCATAGTAACTCTTATTGAATAATTCAAAAACATCAAAAGGATTGGTGTCATAGCTGCAATTTATTGGATGTTCTTTTCTGCTAAATTTTAATATTTTATTTTTATTTAAAATTCTATTTTCTACTTTTTACCACATCAGTTCTATGGCATTAATTTCTTATTTTAGTTTCCAAACTCTATATTTCTACATTTCCACCATGTGACTTCTGATTTTAAACCCTACAGCTCACACAGAGGGCAATTAGTTTGTATCTCAGGTGCAGTTTGTAGGATTATTTACAATGTTGTAGTAAATTTCACGGTAATTTCAGACACATTGCAGTCGCATCAAGTCTCGTTTTGTGCTGCAGCTTCTCACATACGTACATCTGAGCCAAAGACTCTGTGACAAATCATCAGTGTGCAGTGAAAA
>JAOVYU010099284.1:5466-16879 GCA_025674565.1 Synodontis membranacea
TAATTCTAAGAATGACAGGGCCAAGCATTACTAACACACACACACACACACACACACACACACACACACACACACACTTTAAGACAAAGTAAAGTAGTGTCTGCAAATGGGTTTTTCAAGTCTGAGTCTTTTGTTTACTTGTCATATGACTGCTGTATACTCTCAGCGTCATTCTCAATGATTTATTCACAAATCGAAACTATGGGTCTTTGTGTCTTAGTCTCTCAACAACTTGAGACGGGGCCACTTCATATTCTTAGTGTACGGTCGGCTGATTCATTTTTGAAGCATAAATAAAGGATTCTGTGCCATAGTCTCTGGGTCACTTATTCTCAGTGTAGGAATGACTGATTTGTTTATGAATCATAACAATGGGTCTTCGTGTTCTTAGTCTGAGTCTGAGTCTCGTTCATTATTCACGTGGTTACATGACCTTATTACTGAAGAGTAGGGCTTGCTAATGTTAGCTGGTAGCTAGCTGTGTGTAATGTAGCTATTGAACGGATGTGTAATTTGCCTTTACAGTGGAACGAGTTCAGTGTGGTCTTTAGTGTCTAAGGTAGGCTGAATTGACTAGTTATCATAAAATGAATAGAATGGGCATTTAATTGATAGGGGCGACACTCAGTGACAATTGAAGTTTTCGGCCACTTTAACTGAATAACCCAATAGGCTAAGGTCCAAAAGGTTGCTTAAGAGCTTAACAAAAGTAATTGTGTATTATAACCATATTGTTCGTTAGATGTAAGATAATCTGTTGTGGTTTCCAGAAATAAAATTGTACACTGATGTGTTTTTATTCTTTGAAACACCACTGGCTTTGTGTGTGTGTGTGTGTGTGTGTGTGTGTGTAAGGAAAGACAGTAAAAATTGATTTAACGTAACGTGAAGTCTGCAACAAGACAAATTACACCTTTACCTCGAAGCACTTGGCATTTCCAGCGAGCATTTTACAAGGAAAATTCGAATTAGCTTGTCAGACAGAATCACATTTACATGTGAACAAAGCATAACAGGTCCATGTTTCCCTTGTTAGACCTTGTGTCTTCTGGGAAAACATTCAGCACGCCTGTTTTTTTTTTGGTTTTTTTTCCCCGACTTTTTCATACTCACTCACTTTCTGTAATGAGTCCTATCTAACAGTGGGAGTCCTTGTCTTGTCCTGGGAATATGGGGACTGAGTCAGGAATACACTGTGAATGGGAAGCTCTCTATTGCACAGCTCTTTGCCCACACATTCTCACAGTTATTCATACCTAGAGGCAATAAGAAACCCCAGATTAACATTAGTCAGAGCTCAGGATTAAACAAGGGACTCTAAATCAGTAAGGAGGAAACTGCACCACTGTGCCACCTTTCCGGAAAGTAATCTGTCTTACTAGTGAACCTAATAAACAGAAGTTCTATTACCTACAGTAACTGAAGCACATAACTATGCAGCTTTAGCACCTGCTCCACCTTTGTGAGTGCTCTGGAGCTTGAGCTCTCCCAGTATGGGCTTTTCCATGCATTAGTTAAAGACTATGCTAGTTATAATACCAGTGATGTCAGCTGTTGTAGCATTAATTTGACACAAAATCACCGTTCTACACTACTAGTACACAATTTCCTTCCCCTTGTGCTGATACCTTGTTGTGGTGGGAGGCTTGTGTGCATCATTGACCCATGAGAGCTATAACAGCAGGGGCTTAGCCAAGTCAGACAGGTCTCGTGATAGAAGTCAGATGAGAATCAGCACCGGATCCTTCAGGTTGGGGTTGGGCAAGGGGCCAATGACCCACCCTATAAAAATACCATCTAGTTACAGAAGCCAACTAACAGTCCTTATGTGGATTCGAGCCAACGTCTACTACTGATGAAAGCCAGCAACTGTAAGTCAAAAGTCTGAAAGATAATCTACTCTGGCCAATGATAAAGATCTAGCTGGGCACATGGAATGTCTGAATCTTGTATGAACCATCCAAAGCATCTCAATTTCGTAGTGAGATGGAAGGATAATAACTTGACCGTATTCCTTGGCATAAGTTATTGCTGCTACTGGTGCTGGTAAACATGTGACAAGTGGAGGATCAGTTATACTACAATCAGAGGGCACTCAGAACATCACAAATGTGGTGTTTCCATCGTAGTCTGTGAAGTGAAAGTTAAGAAAGTTAAGGAATCAATTAGTGATAGTTTGATCAGAGCTCACTTGAACTTAAAACACTGTATATTCACCATCTTGCAGTGTTATGCACCAACCAATGCAGATGAGGTTGAGGGACAAAGACAGCTCTTATGAAGAGCTATAAGCTGTAGTCTCAAAGGTCCCACAGCATGATATATGATCATTTGAATGCCAAAGTTGGGGCTGACAATACCAACCTTGAAAGACCTGCAGTATAAGGAAACATGGCTGGAGAGTGATGAATTACAACGTCAGATGCTTTGCCAACTTCTTCTTGTATAAATACTGCATAATACTGTAGGTGGTTCCATCTTCTCACATAAAAACATTCACAAGTTTACATGGAATTCGCCTGATGGTCACACATCAAACCAAATTGATCACATTGTGATAAGCAGTAAATAGCGCAGATCCCAGCAAAAATGTGAGAGCTTACCATTTTGGAGATTTGTACAGTGACCACCATTCAGTTATAGCAACCATCAAGCTTTACCTCCATGAAACCGAGCAGGAAAGTATTCAACATTGCTAAACTGAAGTGACCAAAGACCAACAAAAAGTTTCTGGTAACTACTTTAGCTATCAACAATAGCCTAACATGCAAGTTCACCTGCAGGACATCTCATCCTGGACATTGACACCAGTCCACCAATTAAAGACAAAGTCAGGCATGCTATTAAAGACTTAAAGAATGGAAAGACCTGTGGAATTGACAACATCCCTGCAGACATGCTAAAGGCCAATATAGAAACTTCAACCAAGGCTCTAACAAACCTCATGCATTCCATCTGTGATATTGACACTATCTCGGATGACTGGTCCAATGGCCTTATCATAAAGCTCCTAAAGGCGGGCAACCTCTAGGTCTATGACAACTGGTGAGGCATGACACAGTTATCCATACCATCAAAGGTGCTCTGTAGAGATCTTCTGGCCAGATTTTACTCAGCCACTGACATCAAGGTGAGACAAGCAAGTTTGATTCACAAAAGAAGAGGGTGAATAGACCAGATATTTACTCATAGGAAAATAAATGAGCAGTGTCTAAAATAGAACAGTTCAGTTCAGTTCAGTTCAGTTCAACTTTATTGTCCCTAAAGGGAAACTTGTCCCACAGTCAGGTGCACATAACACATAAATAGCACAAACGTACTCGAGACACAAAAAGGGGAAAACACCAAGCCTAATACAAATCAAGAACTGACCCACCTATCAGTGTTTCTAACAGATGGTCGTCAAAATCATTTTTGTGCAATAAGCAATTACTGTGCAAGTTGAGCAGGTGAATTGCACTAGGAATAAAAGAGTTTTTGTCCTATTGGATTAAAAAAAAGGGACTCTAAGTCTCTTGCCTGAAGGAAGAATGGGGTGATTTTTAACGTCCAATATAGACCTTGCCTTCTGGATAACCTGCTCCTCGTAAATGGTCGACAAGGATAACTGTGGACAGCCAATCAACTTCCCAGCCACATTCCCAATATGGCTGAAATTAGATTTGTTCCTAACACTAATGCCTCCATACCAGGCAATAAAATAAAAGGTAAGAACAGATTCAATAAAAGATTTGCAAAATAAAGACAACATAACCTTATCAATATTGACCAGATTAAGCGCCCTAAGGAAGTACAAATGTTGTTGTCCCTTATTGCAAATGACCTCAATATTCACATCAAATTTGAGCCTATTATCTATCATTGTGCCCAAATATTTATACTGGTCAACCATCTCTATGCAACTACCATTAATATAAGTCAGTGGTGGAGTGATTGAAAGACTGATTTCCTGTAAAATCAATGACCATATCTTTTGTCTTT
Source organism: Synodontis membranacea (assembly GCA_025674565.1). Lineage (NCBI taxonomy): Eukaryota > Metazoa > Chordata > Actinopteri > Siluriformes > Mochokidae > Synodontis > Synodontis membranacea. Next base: position 9,448 of record JAOVYU010099284.1, read on the forward strand.
GAGGTGTTTAACTGAAGAAAAGACCTGTCACACCAACCGACAAACTCATCGACCACTGGCCCATGCTGAGATTCATGTTAATGAAGTAAGCTCACAATAACCGTTATAGATCTACAATTATAGACTCCTTCCATATCTTTGGAACCCTTCTCTGTTCTAAGGACATTCTAAAAGCATCAGTGAACACCCCACACAGCTGTTCTGAACAACACTTTAGCAATCGCCCAGTAATCCTATCTGGTCCTCGGCTTTTATTGACCTTATTTCTCTTGAATACTGACCTTACGTCTTCCTGTGTAATAAAAAACGTAGAATGCTTTACCAGAGCTTGCTCGTCAGTTAATTTCCTAAGCTCATCTGAAATGTCATGAGTGTCAAAACATAAGTAAGTAGTGTTCAATGCTTCAGATAAAACGTTATCGTGGTCATAAGTTGGGATAAAGACTGGCTTGTTTTGTGTTCTATGCAAGCCTGTCATTCTCTTAACAACATCCCATGCTGCCTTCAAGTTATTGCTGCCCGATCTCTCCTCTATCCTAATTTTAAATTCTAATTTAGCCCTCTTCATTTCTGCTCTAACCTCCGTTATTGCTTCTCTTTTTTTCACCTTCATTCCCTTTGTGAAAAGCATTATGTTTTTATTTTTCATTAACACTCGTTTCAGGGATTGAGTGACCCATGGCTTGTTATTCGCATACACTTTTACATGCTTTTTTGGAATAACAGTATTCTCACAAAAAGAGATATAACAGCTTACAGTGTCAGCCCATTCATCATTATTTGAAGCAGAGTCCCTAAAAACAGTCCAGTCCGTGCAATCAAGACTGCCCTGCAATCGGATTTCTCTAGTTTGCTTTATATCAACTTCACCAACTTCAAGAAAGCCTTAAACAGTCTGCATTGTGAAACTCTCTGGAATATTCTAAGGTTCTGTGGAGTCCCTCATAAGATGGTCACCTTAATTGTCAGTAATTAGAGGCAGATAGAGGTGTTCTGCCAACACTTGGAATTTAGCTTTGAAATTATCCTTGATGGAAAACTGTCTGATGTCTGTGGTATGGTAAGACTCTATCACTTCACATATACTCTTCCTAGACGTCATCAAATGGCTCATGCATAAAACCACAGCACACAAACCAACAGGCATCCTGTGGACTCATTTCTCCCAGTTAGAAGACTTTGCCAATGATCTGCAGGAGAAAACTGAAAGACTGGAGACCTTTCAGGCTTAAACACCAGCAACACCAAAACTCAAGTTATGTTCATCAACCTAGCTGCAGTTGTACCTATCACAGTAGATAATGAACCAATTGAGATCATAGAGGCATTTACCAACCTTGCGAGTCTTGTTCAAACTGATAATGCAGCCATCAAAGACATCATTGCACATCTTGGAAAGTCTTAAAGTGGTTTTGCTAGACTTTGGCTCATCTGGGAGTCCAAGCACTACCAACTTTTACTATCTGATCACTGAAGTGACTAAATGTATGGCAAAACCTAGTATAACCCTTGAGTGTCGTAAAGCATTTCTGCTGAACAAAATGAGCAGACATTCAGTTAAGCAAGGAACATTTCCACGGTTTCAAAACTACAGGTCGCTGATGTTAACATTAAAGTTAATGTTTTTGCAGCAAATGATGAATTTTAAAATGAGATAACTAAAGAATAATAATTATATGCCCACAGGAGCTTACGCATGGGGATGACTAAGGATATTAGACCTTAGGCTTGGAATTATGACATCCTGGACTCACTGGCATTGTGTTAAACTATTATCCCACATCACCTGAAGCAAACTGAATAGCTTTTTTTCGCCGGTTCCCACCACAGAATTATGTGAAAGCCTCAGAATAAATCGGAAAAAAGCCCCAGACAGTCTGATGTTCCCACAATATAATTTCTGGCAATGATATACTTAGTTTGTGGCATCAAAATATTCACTTGCGGTCAGATATATTATCTCCTGGTCTCGATAAATTATCTTGTGGCCTTCAATATAGCATTTTGTTGAGGTCAAGCTTTCTGTCAGGTGAGTTGAGTAAAGGCGAATGCAAGAACAAAATATTTTTAATGAATGAAATATGAGCAAGACAGCAACATAAGAATGATAAGCATGAACATGAGCAAAACAAACTGCTACATGATGTACAGTAAACACGAAAGATGTTTTGAAGAACAAAAACCCAGAACTCAAATAGTGGGCTAAATTTACAACTAGAAAGAGGTGCTATTGATCAGAGGTGTGATCAGTCCGCATCCTTCGGTAGCTTGATTGTGTTTGAGTGTACTGAATAGAAAGACAGATACACAGTATTTATACTGTTTGAATAGTAATTTATTCAAACTCGAAATGATAGTGTAAATAAAACCCAAATCCGTCTTTTGCAACAGTATTCATTCTTTTCCCAGAAGATAAATGGCGGAAACTCAACGAATCTAACAGCGACTACTTTAAAGACTAACTCTAGGCATTCTTTTTGAAAATCACAAATGAAGTTTATTCCGAAGGCCACAAACTTATGCACCACCCTAACTATTAATTTCATTAATTCATCAGAATCATTTCATATCATTAACTTAATTTAATGCAAAATAAGCATACTGTAGGAACTCATTACTGAGATTATTCCTTAGCGAGTGAGGTTTTGAGGACGAAAACTTCAAAATCTAAAAGAAGTATTTTCAAAAAGCTAGTGCTTGCAACCTTTTCTTTCATCTTTTCTTTAATCTTGAGTTAAAACAAGAAAGGTTGGAAAGACAAATAAGATAAAGGCTTGACTGAACAATAAAAGGAAATGGCTGGAAATATATAAGCCGTGAGTGTGCCGATAAGGGAGGAATAACAACCACTTGTTTTCGTGAAGTGAGGCTTATTCAGACTTGCAAATGTCAGGGCAGTCCATAAATATGATATATCATTCCACCCGTACTTCTCCACTGTCTTATGAAGGAGTTCTCACGGAACATGTTAAGTGAAATATAAAAGTTATGCAAAAATTCCTACTACCTTATTACCAATCCTTATTAATTTCTCATTTTAGTAATACCTTTTTGTGGGGGTTTTTCTGTCTTTTCATACACACACACACACACACACACGCACACACACTGATGAAGACTATAGGATGAAATTCCACTATGTAGTCTATAGGAAGTCTAGTTTCAGTACCTTGTCAGAAAAATATATGAGTCATATGTACATGACATGTGACAGGATATAACTGTGGAAATCATGTTCTTTTAAAAATGTGACTGTGTGGAAAATAGGTCATGGTGAAAAATCTGCTATTAAATCATAGTGTAATTCTGTGATATAATCATGAGATTCCAAAGTCAGAGTGTATTTTTTTTTTTTTTTTTTTTTTTTTTTGATGTGAGCGAGTATTTATTTATTTTTTTTTTAAGCTAAAGTAATATTAAGAATGATTAAAATGATTTGCTGTGTTAACTTTAGTGAATTTACCTGGTTGATTTAAAATTTTGAGCTCATTGACAGTCATATAGTAAGTTAGATTGATTGCTTCAGTGTGCTAAATTACTATACATGTTTCAGTGAACTCGACATTTTAAGGCGACCGGGTAACAATTTTTATGAATGAAACGGCTGGTCATTTTTTGCAGTGCATTAGTGTACAAGTCTTCATTTCAACCAACTGATCTGAAACAAGGGAAACGATGTTGTATGAAGGAAAAAGATCATCTAAGCACAACTAACACAGTCTTAGCGGAACATAATAATAATAATAATAATAATAATAATAATAATAATAGTAATAATGATGATAATGATGAGTGTAATGCCACCTGCCTTGCACGCAATGGAACAACCGCAGCCTGAAAACACAGAAAACACCCACGCACATTACAGTTTTTTTTTCAACTGATTAAGCACAATTTTGAAAACAAGGCCTGGTTTTTCATAACACTTTACACAATTAGTAAAACACTTTACACAATTAGCACAACACCTCAGATTATTTGCCAAATGGAACACTTTAGTCAAAACTCTACAACACATTTTCTTACAAAAAAAAAAAATATTTTCTTGTCAAAACCTCCAACACATCCATCTTATGGTCTGATTCTCTTTGATTCACTTAAACACTCCTGTGCTTATCTTAAAACACTTGTAACATTTACACAGAGAAAGTGCAAATATAGATTCATAAACACTACAGTACATGACACCGGTTGTGCAGACCAATGGAATTATTTGTTTCTCTTCATGGTACAGTTTTTGTAATTACGTAAGTCCAGAAAAGAAACTACATCATGCTAAACGTGATCTGCGTCTCTCCACATAGCTGAGTCTGGCAACAGGGCCTCGTCAACATCATAGGCTAATGTTATCATTAGCAAGGCAACGTGGGGAGAATCTCCTGGAGAGACTATTCCATCCCTGTATTGATGTTACATCAATTTGGTCACAGGCTTCCTCCATAGGTTGGATGAGCGGCATCTGGACGTACGGCCGGAGATCATACACTATTGGCTATTTTTGCAAAACTCTCCACACAAATAAAAAAACCTTACACCAAATCAGCAAAATATTGTAGGTCTCTTGCAAAAGATAATAAACTCTTGCTTAACTCTTCAAACCTTTGTAAAAATGGTATTTTTGTACCAAACAGTTACAGTTTTTTTTACGATTGCTTACACACTAAAATTAAACCTTTTCCGCAATTAGCAAAACCTAACAGTCAAGGAGCAAAACAACAGCCCAGATTTGCACAGCTACAGTATAAGCACATTAACAACTTCACACTTTTTGCAAAACACTACACACAGTGATTTGCAAAACACTAAACAGACTTATATACCTTTGACACTGAGATCAATCATAATGTTACTTCCTTGCAATATCAAAGCAAAGATTTTCAAATGAACACACCTGTGATCCAATTGATTAAACACAGCCACCAGGTGTGCACACACACACACAGGTGAATAATTAGGGACACACCATTCAGGTTAACAAACACTATAAAAAGGCAGCAGGTCACCTGTATTCCTTAAAAAACATCAAGTCCAGATGAAACAACTGCATAGCAATTGAAAAAAAAAAAGCAATTGAAAAAACTGTAACACAAACCATCATATTAATAAGCACAACTACACACTGATAGTATGAATGTTTATTCACACACATCAAAACAAACACAAGACAATATACAATTTCACTGAAAGAGAGAGAGAAAGTGAGAAAATTGTCTTGTCGTCTCTCTGGGTCCGGCCGCAGAATTTCATCAACATCGCATGCAATGTCTTCTAGTCCAAGGCACTGGGGAAAATATCTTCTGTAGTGCCGTATCCAGGTCTGACATGATGCCTGGTCAATATCCTCGCATGCTTCCTCTATTTTCTATAAAAAAATCATGCGTTGATGGGGATGACGGTCATAGACCTTCCAGCGCCAGGTAAAGAAGAACTCTTCAATCGGATTCAAGAATGGAGAGTAAGGCAGGAGGTTGAGTACAGTGAAGAGTGGGTGATCTGTAAACCAGTTGCGGACCAAAGCAGCCCTCTGGAAACAAACATTGTCCGATATGATGAAGTACCTGGTCTGATCTGGTCTCGGAACATTAGTGAGCATATAATGTAGGCTGTCCAGGAATGTAATAATGTGTGCAGTGTTATATGGGCCCAGGGTTGCATGATGGTGAACAGCACCATTTTGACTTATAGCTGCACACATAGTCATGTTTCCACCACGTTGTCCTGGGACATTGATTATGGCACGGTGTCCAATAATGTTCCTGCCATGTCTCTTCGTTTTAGTGAAGTTAAAACCTGCCTCATCCACAAAAATCAGCTCATGACCCATGCCATCTGCCTCTAGCTCCATCACTCTCTGGAAAAGACAAACCAAATGCAGCACAGCAGGCCCAGGCACAGCATCTACAGTATGCACTTTCAGATTCAATTCCAATGATACTATAGCTTACCTGCACATATTCATATCGCAGTTGTTTTACACGTTCACTGTTTCTTTCAAAAGGGACTCTGTAAATTTGTTTCATCCTGATTCTGTTGCATGCCAGTACACGAGATAATACAGAGATGCTCACATTGTTTATGTTTTGGAAGGTGGTGTCATCCTCTTTTATGCGCTGCTGTATTTCTCATAGCCTAATGGAATTATTTGTGATCACCATATTGACTATATGGGTGTCTTGTTCTTCAGCGAACATTCTTCCTCTGCCCTCAGATTCTGGATGTCTAGCAATTCTGTAGAGTAACAATTTCAGTTTTTATATGTACAGTATTGTAGTGTTGTACCATACTCTCATTAGAGTATGGTACTACTACAAAACTTAGTGTGAAGTAACTGTACTAACCGATTCTCAATTCGAAATATCCTTATGATGCTTGCTACAGTGTAGCGGCTCAGGTTAGGCTGAACCCGTTGGCCAGCTTCCCTCAGGGTCATTCCATGGTTGATCACGTGATCCACTATTGTAGCTCTGATGACATCAGTTATTCTACTTCTTCTTACCCTTCCTCCTTCCTCTTCACCTCCTCGCCCTCTTCCTCTAAATTCACCTCCTAGTCTTCATTCTCATCCTCTTCCTTGCCCTCATCCAATTCTCACTCTTTTCAGTCTTCCTTCTCCATTGTTCTCCACACTGAAAGCTTACCTGTGGCTTATTTATAGTGCTCATACTGATTGCAAAGTAAACTGATTATCTAAAAAAGTTTTCACATGTGACAGTGTGGCCAGACAGTTGGCAAAATAGTGTAAACAATAGCCATAAATGTGTATCGTTTTACTAGGAGTGTGTTGATCATTTGGAAATTGTGTGTAAAGCAGTGAGTTGTGTTTACAGTTCTGCACAAAGTGTGCAGTGCAATGGACTGTATTTACACATTTGCAAATTGTGTGTTACAAAAGTGCAAACTGAGTGCAAAGCAGTGTTTGTGCTTTTAATTTTGCAAACTCAGTGAGTGATTTTGCTATAACAATTAATAGTTTTAGAAATTGTGCTATAAGAATCATTGTTAGTGTTTAAGCATTTAGAAAAAACTGTAATAAAACTGAGGATTGTGTAAAGGATATAAGGCAGTGGATGCTTAATTACTTCCTTATACTCAATGCCGATAAGACAGAAGTACTAATACTAGGACCACATGTAGCTAGGAGTAAACTGTCTGATTACATCATAACTCTGGACTTTCTGTCTCAACATGTGCAGAAGTGAAAGACCTTAGTGTGATTATTGACTCCAGTCATTCATTTGATGCTCATGTAAATAATATTACTAGGACAGCCTTTTTTCATCTCAGAAATATTGCGAAGATAAGGAATGTGATGTCACTGCAGGATGCAGAAATTTTAGTTCATGCTTTTGTTACCACTAGGTTAGATTATTGTAATGCTTTACTCTCTGGATGTTCCAGTAGGTGTATAAACAAGCTCCAGTTAGTTCAGAAT